>JAODAL010023986.1:0-61533 GCA_025379985.1 Phyllomedusa bahiana | reverse complement strand
AAAGCGTGAAAAAGGGAAAAAAAGGGGGAAATAGGGCGCTTAAATGTTGGATGTTCACCGGCGAAAATTGCAGGGGTACGTACGCCCGCAATTACCCCCGGGTGTTTAGGAGTCGCGCTGATCGGCGCGTACTCCCGCGAGACATGTCACTCATCTCCCCGGGCGTACAATACGATCGTATTGTACACCCGGGGACAGGAGGCATGATCTACGAGAACTGTGGATTATCGTAATTTGGGCGCGCATCTCGCTTGTATTAGAACGCAAATATGACGCGAAATGCGTAAAACACGTATGATCTGAACTCTGATGCATGTTTTACATTAAAACTAATGTAAGTCACACTGTACATTGTTAGATGTGTGTTTGGGTTCGTTTCGGGTGTGAAACACGGATCCAAACACGCATCTAAAAAAAAACGCGTGTGAACATTGGTTGAACTTGATGGACACGTGTCTTTTTTCAACCGTACGAACTATGTAACATCCCTTAAGGATCCCCACAACTGTGGTTTCTAAAATGAATTTTAATCTGGCAAATTGCAAGCAATTATTTATGTATGTGTAATTGCTGTCACCCAGTAAGACCGCCGAATAAGTCACAGCATAGTTAATACACTCAGCAGGGAGCAAGCAATCATTAGAGAAGCACTGCAGGAAGTACAGGCAGAGGTTTCCCTCTTGTGGGCACTAACATTTCATGCAGATGAACACAGCTATGTAACATATTATTTGATCTGAATTCTCGTGGCTTGCAAGTAGAACATCTCATGAAACATAGCCTCTTATTGTATGTTCACACGCCGTAATTGGGCTGCATTATGCCTGAAATACGCCTTGCAATTACGTTAATTCACAGCTATCGTTGAGAGCTATGATTACCTTGATGTTGGCGATACCAGGGATACGTGAACTATTATTTCCTCCCTAGTTTCATGATTCTTCGCGGCGGGGAAAACAATTGATATGTCACTTCTTCCCGTCGTTTACACACCGGGGAGAGTGAAGTAAAAGGGAGCCGGCTGTCAGTGTTTTAGAAGTACACGCTGGCCAGCGCGTACTTTTAAAATTCTCGCCGTATTGCGGCGCAGTACATGGCACAATACGCCATGTGAACATACCTTTAGGGGCCGTTCACACGGCTTATTCTGGTACTGATTGGAGCTCTACTCTGCGCCGTATTTGCTCTGCAGTACGGCTCCAATCCGTCCCAGTAACTACGGTAATCCACAGTTCTCATAGAGAACTATGGATTCCGTCTCTCCTACCCGCTCGGCGAATCCGCAGGGCGGGGAGAAAGTTACATGCACATTATCCCGGTGGAATACGCGCCGTGGATAATGAAAGTCTATGGGGCTGGCGAGCTGCGCCCCCACCCCTTATTCAAGCCGGAATTGCGGGCGAAATCCGTCCCGCAATTAGGGCTTGAATAAGCCGTGTGAACCAGCCCTTAGGCTACATCTTCATGGCAGTGATCTACTGTTAGATTTTAAAGCACATTTTGGATTTAGAATCTGCAAAAGAACTACTGTAAATCATCCCCATAGACTTCAATAGAAAATCCAGCCTGTAGTCTACACAGGTCGGATTTTCTAAGGCCAGATTTCAAATCCGTCCCAAAAACTTAGAACATGTTCTACAATTCGTCAAATTTCTCTTGAAAATGGGAAAGTGCAGTAAAGTACAGTTCATTGTAATGGGTGGCCGAAAACCGACTGTAAAGTTGATGCAAAAAAAGAGATAAAAAACAAAAAACGATTGTAAAATACTGGTCGGATTCTATAACAGTATTTAACAATTGTCGTGTGAACGTAAGATTATCCAAATACAGAATCTCAAACTAAGTATTCATTAGGCCATTTCACCGCTTTAAAAGGGCCCTTTTCGTCCGTAATTACGTGCCGAAGTGCGCAAAATTTCAGCAAAAAACGGGCCCCTCATTACGGGAATCCCCCATTTCCCCATAAAACATGGATTACTCTCCCTCCCGCTCTGAATCCCCCGGGGGGGGAGATAATTGACTTGTGAACAACCCCTGGCTATACGCCCGCTGGTAAAAAAAAAGCAATGGGCCGGGGAAGTCCGGCCCCCCCCCCCCCCCCCCGCCCCCCCCCCGGCCCCTGGCGTAATTGTGGGGCGTAATTACTCCCCAGTTAAGCCGTGTGAACATACCTTATTGTAACGCTTCGGGAGTGGATTCACGACCGCCGCAACAATGTGAAGGCTGCACCAGGGACGTATCAATGGGTCCCATTTCACTAGAGCCCGTTGCAAAAGCGGGATGTCTTGCGTATGGCGGATTCCACCAGTCGCTACCGCTGACGCGACCAGCTTACTACGGCAACCAAGTCGAATCAGTACAGATAGTTGGACAACAGGTGACCAGCCTGCGGTGGATTGGCCGGGGAGATGTAAAAGGACAGAAACGGCGTGATAGCACCAGCACCTCTAGAGGTGAGAGCACCAAAGAACCAGCAGGAGTCAAAGGGAAGAGGCTGGAATATATTGGGATAGCACCAGGCAATTACCCAATTATTGGCGCACTGGGCCTTTAAATCTCAGAGAGCCGGCACGCGCGCGCCCTAGGAGCGGGAGCACGCGCAGCGTCCGGCAGCAGAGCAGGGGAGAGCAGGAGCGTGATCAGGTAAGTGAAGATCGTGAGTGCGCCCGTGGCCCAACATGCGGGTTGTGGCGCCACTCGCCGGCGCAGAGGGAGCACGGATGCGCCCTAGGCTCACAGTGAGAGCCGCAGGGGCACCCATGACAGTTATCTGCACTGCTATACAGTTCTTAACATATATTTTCAACAATTAACAACTTGCTATAAATCAGATTAAAACATATCTATCAATTGAAGCATGCTTAGTCAAATTTAATTCAATGGGATCCTAATGTTACTTTTTTGCGCATATTTAGATGCATGATTTTGAAAGAAACACAAATTTAGCTTGCAAAAAGATGCTGTGTGAACCCAAACGTAGAGCTAGGATATGTTCATACGGCTGATTAGGACAACGCTCTTGGTACAGTTTTGGAGCGGATTCCGCTCCCAAAACAATATTAAAAATATAACATGTCTCCGATTCATTTTCATTGATTCCTGTGTAAAACTGTGTCATCATTGATACGACATGGTTTTTGTACAAGTCAATTCTTGAGGCATTTTCGGTGCGTAAAACCCCAAAATAGTATCAATGAAAATGGCAACTCATCCTGCAAACAAACAAGGCTTTACAAAGATCTGTGTACAGAAAAAAAGAAAAGAAAAAAGTTATGGCCCTCAAAATATGAAAACATATAAAAAAAACAAAAAAAAAAACTATATAAACCTGGTCTGATCATAATTGTACCGACCCACATAGTTAGGGTGCTTTCAAACAGTGCATTTTTGGTGTTTTTTCTGCCAAAAATGCATTGTATGAAAGGACAAGTTAACATCATCTACACTGCACAGCAAACACTTAAAAAATAAACCCCCAAAAAACAATGGAGAAAATGCTGGGCTTTTTTCCATTTACATGGTCCAATGCTAAGAGAAATTGTGAAACTACTGCCCAAAATGAACACTACACCCCTAAATTGATTCCCCGATGGATGTTGATTCTAAAATGGGGTGACTTCTGGAACTTTTCACCCGTGCTGCTACATCAGAGGCTTAACAAATACGACATGGTACCCACCAACCATTGTCATCTAAGCCCTGCCATGCGCCAAAACAGCAGCTTAAAACCACATATGGGGTATTGTCAATTGCATAATACATTTTGGGGTGCTTTCTTCCAGCATACCTTGTGAAACTGAAAATTTTTCAGCTGAAACTGCATATTATTGAACAAAATATATAACTTTTCATTTTCACGGGCCAACACTAAAGAAATCTGTGAAACATCTGTGGGGTCAATATACTTACTACACCCCCAGATGTTTCACTTAAGCATGTAGGGCGACATGTATGAACAGGGCTGCGCCAGATATCTGGCATCTTTTCAGCCCGATATCAAGCGCAGCCCCGTTCATAAATTTTTAAAACTCCTGCACGCCACTCCGGGGCGCATTACATAGCAGGAGGTGGGGTGCACTACAACTGTACGAAGATATAGATTTATAGCTTTGCTACGGCATTTCCAGGCGCATTACTGCTGGAACTGGTAGAGAACTTTCAAAGTGTTTTACCTGATCCCGAACTGTCGCCCGAGCGCTGTAGAGCGGGTTCATAAATCAGTCGCATTCTACACTAATTTTAGACGCATGAAATTTGGCGTTAACATGCCAAATTTCATACATGTAGTAGTTTCTAAAATTAGATCTTTTTAGGAGGTCTTTATTAAGTTTTAGCAACTTAAGGATGCATTTTTGGTGCATTTTTTCCACTTGCAGCAGTGCATTGCAGTGAAACTACCTTTACTGCCAGTGAGCTTCTGTCACTTTCCAAAATTGTTTGGAAAGGTGTTGCAAGTGAGTTGCAACTATTTAGAAGGGTGCTTTCACATAGTTTGTTTTTTGTGCATTTCTTGAATGCTTTTTTTTCCTCTTTTTGTAGAAATGCGCAGCATTAAACTACCTCTATGCATTTCTGCAAAAAAAAAAGCACAAAAAATCTACCAAAAACACATTGTAGTTTCTTTTTCCACAAATGCAAAGCAATAAAGGTAATTTTCTGCAAAAAAACGCATCAAAAATGCACTGTGTGAAAGCACCCTCAAGCTATGTTCACACGATGTACTGCCGGCAGCCCCCGGCCCCATTGACATTCATTACTCGTGGGGCGTATTCGCCGCAAGTAATTGACATGTCGCTTATCTCCCCGCTTGCACAATACGATCGTATTGTACGAGTGGGGAGAGGAGGCGTAATCCATGGATTACTGTACTATGAACTATGGATTACTATCCATGAACTATGGATTACCATAGTTTCAGCGTGCATCTTGCCCGTATTAGAGCGCAAATACATGGCGAAATGTGCGCTGAAATTACCCCGTGTGAACATACCCTAAGGGTGCTTTCACCCGGTGAGGTTTTGTCTGGTTTTTGTAGCACTTTTTCTCTTGCAGTACTGCACTGTCTTTATAGCCAGCAAGCTCCTTTTAGATATTTGAATTGTTTTTAGAAAGGTGTTACAAGTGAGTAATGAATTATTGTGCCTGAAGTGCCTTGCAGACCACAAAATCAATAACTTATTACTTATTCGCAGTACTTTTCACTACAGTGAACTACTGCAACAGAAAAACCGCACCATGTAAAAGCACCCTTTTTCTGCAAGGCTACAAGAAAAATAAATGTTTAGTCACTTGCAACACCTTTCCATACAATTCAATCAAGTGAAAGGAGTTTGCTGATAATAAAGGCAGTTTCACTGCTGCTGTGCAGTACTGCAAATAGAAAAATTTAAAAAAAAAACTCAGGTGTCTCCAAACCTGACACGGTGCCTAAAAAATGTTCTAATAAAAAGAGGCCCCAAAATCTAGTAGATGCTCCTTCACTGAGGCCTGGAGTTCAGTCAAATATCACACTAGTGCCACATGTGGGATACTTCTCAAAATGGCAGAATCAAGGGATTCAATCTTGAATTGCATTTCTTTAACATTTACTGTATTCCAGTAAGAAAAAAAAATACAATTGAAAATCTGTCAAACAGTGAAACGTTGAGATTTCACGTCCACTTTGCTTTAATTCCTATGAAACACCTAAAAAGTAAACAAACTTCTTAAATGTTGTTTCAAATACTTTAAGGGGTGCAATTTTTTTTTAAACGGGGTGATATACAGTATGTAGGGGTTTTAGCAAATTTGTGTTAGCAATTTTTCAAGAATATTTCAAGCATGTTGATAAGCCATCTAATGTCCCAAAGAAATAAAAAACATCATCATGTAAATGCTGGTAATTAATTATTTTGTCTCATAACTATCTGTCTTACACGCAGAAACATAAAAGGGAATATGTCATCAAAAAATTAGTCATTGTTTCATGTTTTTTTTATGTTAAACACATTTTTTAGGAATTTATTTTTAGTTTTTATATCACTTTCAATATTTTTGTATAATTCTTAAGTCTTGCAGTTTTCACTTTGGCCACTAGGCCTTGTTTGCATTGCTTTAACATCAGTCAGAGTGATCCTTTACAGTAGCTTCATGCACATAGGAGACTTAAGACTGACTCAGTCTCATTGACTTCTATAGGAGAGTTTTCTAGTCATGCTCTGTGACCTGGGAATAAGTCACTGTGCAGGGAGGTGAAAGGGTGAACTGTGACTATCTCCTATTGTGACTGGTTGATCCTGTGTTATCTATGCACACTGGTGTCTTTCAGTTTGACCCTCTTTCTGCTGATAATGAGCAGACAACTGAGAATCTTTCTCTACAGATCAGGAAGTGTCAGACTATTATTAGGCTTAGTGGCCAAAGTGAAAACTGCAGGACTTGAGAATTATTAAAAAATATTGAAAGTGATGTTGAAAATTTAAAAAAATATAACCAAAAATTCTTTAAAAATGTGTTTAATATAAAAACGTGAGTTAAACAATAAGTCATTTTTGATGACACATTCCCTTTAGGTTTGAAAATGACACATTTATCAAAATTTTCACATAGTTTTGATATTTTTCACAAGTAAACAAGGACTGTATAGAACAAAAATTGAATAACTATTCTAAGGTACAAGGTGTCACGAAATAACTACCTCAAAATCACTCAGGGAAAAGCATTAACAAGTTATTCCCACATAAAGTAGCTCATGTCAAATTTTAAAAATAAGGCTGTGTCACAAAATTGACTGCAGCAGTAAGGGGTAAAAGGGAAGAGGTTGAAGGAAAGAGGGTTCTCTGAGAGCACAGGACTGGGCTTGTCTACAGCTATATAGTCAAGTCACATTATTATATTGTAATCACTGGGTAGAATTCTAACACTGTATTCCAAATAATTTTAATACGCCAGCATTTGCATGACTCGGCATCTGCTACGAGACCCTGCAGTAACTCCAGGTAACTGTATTCTCCTTGCAACCAGAATGTACATTACAGATGATGTCCATGGGTGAATGCTTTGTCTACCGTAACAATTTCTAGTACAACCTCTGATCGCCAAGACTTCTCTTGTGCTGCATCAATCGGGACAGTTTATATTTCAAGCAGTATTGTATAGTTATTATGGACAGATCTAAAGTAATTAACAAAAATCTAACAATAGGGTATAGATATAAAGGAGACTGTGTAGCTTACCTGCAGCAAGGAATGAAAAACCCTTGGTGGACACAAACATGGACCTGGGGTTAATGGTTATGGTTTCTTTTCTTTTCCCTTTGACATTTAAATAATAAAGATTTTAACATTAGAAAAAGATTATATTTTATTTTTAGAAAGTTAGCACTTATAATACTGACCGAGATAAGATGCTACAACTCACATCAGCAAATTAACACTTTACCAAGCACAGGCAGTCCCCGGGTTACGAATGGGATAGGGACTCAAGGTTTGTTCTTAAAGGGGTTGTCTCACTACAAGGATTGTACAAGTCACTTTGCAATATGTGTCCATTAACAGTGTCCGACCTATCCCCTCTTGTATGGGCTGCATCAGCTCCTCAGGTCGCTATAGCTACAGACCTGCTCAATCTCTCCTGATAGGCTGCCAGCACTGGTTGCTATAGCTACAGACCTGGCTTCTACTGCAGTCTAGTAGAAGCCAGTAAACACGCCCCTGAATTCAAAATGAAACCAAGAAAACAGGACCGAGGTAAGATGAATCAATGTAGTGAGACAACTCCTTTAAGTTGAATTTGTATGTAAGTGGGAACAGGTATATTTATTAAATATAACTCCAACACAAAAGGTTTTTTTTATTGTTTCGGATAGTGCAGGGAAGGGTTTTTACATGTTTTGCTGTCTGTGTCCGTTAAGAAGATTTCACCTCATTTTCACCTCATGTGCTGCTGTGGCATGCTGGAAGTTGTCGTTCTACAGCTACTATCTGCTATGGAACTACAAGTGCCAGCATGCCCCATAAGTCTCCATTTGTAACTAGGGGACAGGCTTGAGCCAGAACAGTGAAAGTCGGGGACTTCCTGTACAGTATAGCAAGTACTATGATGTTTTCCTATTCACCAGTCTTATTTCTCATGATTAAAAAAAAAAAGTGGCTCTAGCCAGTGGCTGCTAATACCATCCCATTCCTCCTGCCCTCTGCCATTATAGGGTATGTGCTGGTCTTCTGCAATTTGATGGACCAGTGTATCTCCCCAATTAGTCTCCTTCTTCTATTACAGTGTGTCACTAGATATTTACGCCTCTCACTTTCCTGCTGTTTCACTGTGGTGTTCCTGGTATTAAGGTGTATTAGTGGTTTGCTTTCTGGCATCTGACCTTTGGCTTGACCCTTGACTTCATAACCATTCTGCTGCCTGCCCTGATCTTTGGCTTTGTCCCTGACTGCAAAAGAATCCACCTGTCTTGACCTTAAGCTAGTCTAACTGATTCCCATCTACTTCCTTGGACATTAACTGTCGCCATGGGCGATCACATTGGTAACAGCAATCTAGTCCCATTGTGGCAAAGTCCAGATCCCTTTACAGGGGTTAAGGGGTGAAAGCCAGGTGGCTTCTTAAAGTCTGCTCCTCAGCGTAGTTCTCTGACACTGAATCCATTGCCCATCTCTGGTGAGTTGTGACACTCATATTACTGATCCCTCATCCTTCTCGCTGCAATGCTTTTGGGGTCCCTTGAGAGTCTACTTCTCCTACAAACATGGATATGTGATTGCTGAAGTCAGTTATGGGCTACAAGTGGTGATAGAAAGTTGTACAGTTCACAGGAAAAATTGTTGATCAGTAGAGGGTTAAGAAAGCCAGATCTTCAGTGAGCAGCTGATTGCCAGATTACCTCAGTATAACAATTTGGATAACTTTTTTTTCACCACTTAAATCAAAATAGTAAATGTAAAGGGATTGTCAAATTCAACACGATTATAGTTAAATGGGTACATGGGGGGGGGAATAGATAAGATAAATCATACTCCCACTCTCTCCCTCACCATTGCTGCACTGGAGCTTCCTAGGATACGGCCCCCTTCACTTCAAGGTTCTCATCTTAACACTCAGGAGAGGTTAGCGCTCCATTTACTAACTACAAAGCACAAGCCTTTTGTGTGTGTTGCGGCAAGAGCCCCAAAAGAGAACAGAAAGCGCTCCCAAGATCCAATGGCCGGGTACTGGGAGGTAAGTATCTTTTTTTTTTCTATTTTGCCCCTCCATGGCCCAATTTTAGTACAACGTATAATTGTATTCAACTGAGATTATTATTGATTTGAAAAAATTATATTTAAAGGGAACCGGTCACATAGGTTATGCCCCCCTTGCTGAGGACAGCACAAGCCAGTGTCAAACCTGCTGTTTCCAGCACTGTGTCCCTTATTCTGTAAGATGAGCATTTACCCCTCAAACCTTATTCATGAGCAGGTGTTAGCCCCGCCCACCAAAGGCTAGCTCCGCCCACTGACAGTTATTCACCTGTTTCTACCTATTCAAAGTAATAGGTTTATCAGTTGAGGTGGACGGGGCTCGCCTCAGGTGGGCGGGATTTGAAAAAAAAAAGACTCATATTCATGAGCAGGTGTTAGCTCCGCCCCCCAAAGGCTAGCTCCGCCCACTGACAGTTATTCACCTGTTTCTACCTATTCAAAGTAAGGCCCCGTTCACACGGCTTATTTGCCGACGGATTGGCGCCGTATTCCGCGCCGGATTTGCGCTTCAATACGGCGCCAATCCATCGGAGTCATTAAGGTAGTCCACTGCTCTCATAGAGAACAGTGGATTCCGTCGCTCCTCCCCGCTCGGCAAATCCGCCGCGGGGGGAGAAAGTGACATGCACATTATTTACGGCGCAGACGCGCCGTAAACAATGCATTGTCTATGGGGCCGGGAGCGGCGCCCCCGCCGCACTCCGGCCCCGCACCCATCCCGCCCCTTATTCACGGCGGATTTGTGCACTCAATACGGCGCACAAATCCATCGGGAATAAGCCGTGTGAACACGGCCTAATAGGTTTATCAGTTGAGGTGGACAGGGCTCGCCTCAGGTGGGCGGGATTTGAAAAAAAAAGACTCTTATTCATGAGCAGGTGTTAGCTCCGCCCACCAAATGCTAGCCCCGCCTACTGACAGTTAATCACATGTTTCTGCCTATTTAAAGTAACAGGTTTGTCAGTTGAGGTGGGCGGGGTTTGAAAAAAAATGACTCTTTAAATGACTTTTCTGGCTGAAAACTGCAGATTTGAGCATTAAATACATGAAAACTCCAGCATCTTACAGAATAAGGGACACAGTGCTGGAAACAGCAGGTCTGACACTAGCTTGTGCTGTCCTCAGCAAGAGGGGCAAAAACTATGTGACAGGTTCTCTTTAATGCTCAAATCTTCAGTTTTCAGCCAGAAGAGTCATACGAAGAGTCCTTCAGATTGTCAGTTTTTTTCAACCCCGGCCAATCGGAGGCTAGCACCGCCCATGCGGAAACTCCAGCATCTTACAGAATAAGGGACACAGCGCTGGAAACAGCAGGTCTGACACTAGTTTGTGCTGTCCTCAGCCAGGGGGGCACAACCTATGTGACAGGTTCCCTTTAAATACACAAATACTGCAGCATCTTACAGAATAAGGGGCACAGCGCTGGAAACAGCAGGTCTAACACTAGCTTGTGCTGTCCTCAGCAAGGGGGGCATAAACTAGATGAGAGGTTCTCTTTAAAGGGGTTTTGCCACAATCTCATTTCATCCCTCCTGCATCCAGCTCTTTGTGCTCAGAGGGAGGTGTGTGTGATTTGTTTGAATTGCATATCATGTGACCCAGCAGGATGACATCACCAGGCCTTTCCTCTCTGTAGTCAAAGAAAGGTCTGCTTATGTAAAGCACTGTGAGTAGCTGAGAAGTAAAGTTTTTGCCTCCAGGCACAAAGGTCCTAGGTTCAAATCCCTGCAGAAATCAAACCTGTGGGTTATTTTCTCTTTAACAATGCACATACCTCATTGAGGTTTCTTTTTTATTTATTTGCACAGTTTGACTAATTACCGTATATACTCGAGTATAAGCCGAGTTTTTCAGTACAAAAAATGTGCTGAAAAGTCCGACCTCGGCTTATTCCCGAGTCACTTTCGGCGCTCGGGTGCTGCGATGGCCCGAACGCCGGCAGGGACAAATCAGCTATATACGACTCCTCAGGGAGCGCATATAGCTGATTGCCGAGTACAGCCGACAGCCTCCGGGCACTTCCGTGGCCCGGGCGCTGTTGGCAATCTCTTCCCCTGTATGCGACTCCACATGGAGCGCACACAAGTGAAGAGATAGCACTGCGGAGCAGAGAGCGAACGGCAGTTTCCGGCACAGGCAGCGCGCGTCATCACGCTGCCTGCTCAGCTTGATGACGTCACGCGCCCGGTGCCGGCAAGAAGATAGAGCAGCAAGGAGGTGGAGCGGCGAGGGACCGAGGTGAGTACTGAACTTGTATATTTTTTTATTTTTTTTTTATTTATTTTTTTAAATAACCCTGCCTGTAATTGCCTATGGGGACATGACTGACTATAACTTCCTATGGGGACATGACTGCCTATAACTACCTATGGGGACATGACTGCCTATACCTGCCTATGGGGACATGACTGCCTATACCTGCCTATGGGGACATGACTGCCTATACCAGCCTATGGGGACATGACTGCCTATAGCTACCTATGGGGACATGACTGCCTATAACTACCTATGGGGACATGACTGCCTATAGCTACCTATGGGGACATGACTGCCTATAGCTACCTATGGGGACATGACTGCCTATAACTACCTATGGGGACATGACTGCCTATAACTACCTATGGGGACATGACTGCCTATAGCTACCTATGGGGACATGACTGCCTATAACTGCCTATGGGGACATGACTGCCTATACCTGCCTATGGGGACATGACTGCCTATAGCTGCCTATGGGGACATGACTGCCTATAGCTGCCTATGGGGACATGACTGCCTATAGCTGCCTCTGGGGACATGACGGCCTATAGCTGCCTATGGGGACATGACGGCCTATAGCTGCCTATGGGGACATGCCGGCCTATAGCTGCTTATGGGGACATGACGGCCTATAGCTGCTTATGGGAACATGACTGCCTATAGCTGCCTATGGGGACATAACCCTGCCTATAACCTGCCTCTGGGGAAATAAACCTGCCAATAACCTGCCTCTGGGTACATAAACCGGCCTATAACCTGCCTATGGGTCATAACCCTGCCTATAACTACCTATGGGGGCATAACCCTGCCTATAACTGCCTATGGGGGCATAACCCTGCCTATAACTGCCTATGGGGCCTTAACCCTGCCTATAACTAGCTACAGAGCCTTAACCCTGCCTATAACTACTTATGGGGACATATACCTGCCTATGTAATTTTATTGGTATCTATTTTTATTTTTGAAATTTACCAGTAGCCGCTGCATTTTCCACCCTAGGCTTATTCTCTAGTAAATAAGTTTTCCCGTTTTTTTGTGGCAAAAGTAGGTGCCTCGGCTTATATTCGGGTCGGCTTATATATGGTATAAGTATATATGGTACTAAGGAATACAGAGGACGGGAGTAGAATGACAGCATCCGGGGTTTGAACACTAAGTAGCTGCCTGAGAGGAGAGGTGATGTCTGAGCATGTTTGACCAGGACTGAGGAGCTCTCAGCCCTGGTCGTATCCCCTGGAGACGAGCTGTAAACAATAGATCACTAAAGGAGCAGCTAAAACAAAAACAGTGCAGAATTTTTAATAATAATGAATGGTGAAAATGTTTATTATTTCATTTGCAAGCTTCCCACGTCAATTTTACTTTGTGGCAAAACCCCTTTAAAAGGGCTCAAAGTAGGGAAAAATACATATATACAGTTGAAACCAGAAGTTTACATACACTATATAAAAAGACACATATGCATGTGTTTCTCACCATCTGACATTAAATCAAAATAAACCTTACCCATTTTAGGTCAATTAGGAAGCAAAATTATTTATATTTGCCAAATGCCAGAATAATGAGAGAGAATTGTTTAAGGCATTTTTATTACTTTCTGCAAAGTCAAAAGTTTCCATACACTGGGATTACTATGCCTTTAAACTATTTGGGACAGCCCATATGATGATGTCATGTGTTTGGAAGTTTATTGGCAACATCTGAGTTAATAAGAGACACAGATGTTAATGTTTTTTAAAGCACACCAGAAAAACACTGCTTCTGTGTGTAACATCATGGGAAAGTCTAAGGAAATCAGCCAAGATATCAGGAACAGAAATGTGAACGTGCACAAGTCTGGATCATCCTTGGGTGCAATTTCCAGATTCCTGAAGGTGCCTCATTCATCTGTACAAACAATTATACGCAAGTACAACCAAGATGGGAATGTCCAGACATCATACCACTCAGGAAGGAGACAGGTTCTGTGTCTCAGAGATGAACCTGCTTTGGTCCGACATGTGAATATTAACCCAAGAACAAAAGCAAAAGACCTTGTGAAGATGCTGGCGGAAGCTGGTATGATTGTGTCATTATTTACAGTGATATGAGTACTATATCAACATGGACTGAAAGGTCACTCTGCCAGGAAGAAGCCATTACTCCAAAAGAAACATATAAAAGCCAGACTAATGTTTACAAATGCACAGGAACAACCTACATTTTTGGAGACATGTCCTGTGGTCTGATAAAACTGTTTGACCATTGTTACGTTTGGAGGAAAAAGAGAGAAGCTTGGAAGCCTAAGAACACCATCCCAACTGTGAAACATGGGAGTGGCAGCATCATGTTGTGGGGTTATTGAAGCAACATCTCAGGACCTCAGACAGGAAGTTAAAGCTTGGATGGAAATAGGTCTTCCAAATGGACAATAACTAGACGCATACTGCCAAACTGGTTGCAAAATGGCCTAAGGATAACAAAGTCAATGTTTTGGAGTGGCCATCACAAAGCCCTGATCTCAATCTTATTGAACATTTATGGGCAAAGCTGAAAAGGCCGGTGCGAGCAAGACAACCTACAAACATGGCTCAGTTACACCAGTTCTGTCAGGAGGAATGGGCCAAAATTCCTACCAACTATTGCGAGAAGCTTGTGGAAGGATATCTAAAATGTTTGACCAAAGTCATACAGTTTAAGGGCAATGCTACCAAATACTAATGAAATGTATGTAAACTTTTGACTTTGCAAGAAAGTAATAAAAATGCCTTTAAAATTCTCTCTCTCCTTATTCTGGCATTTGGCAAATTATAAATAATTTTGGTTCCTAATTGACCTAAAACGCGTAAGATTTATTCTGATTTCACATCACATAGTGAGAAAAACATGCAGATGTGTCTTTTTATATAGTGTATGGAAACTTCTGGTTTCAACTGTTTATATATATTTTTCCCTACTTTGAGCCCTTTGGAGTATAATTTCAACTCGATAATAATCCCAGTTGAGTGCAATTATACTAAAGTAGAAAAAATAGGGGAAAAATAGAAAAAAAAAGATACTTACCTCCCGGTACCCGGCCATTGCACCTTTGGAGCTCCCTAGGATTCTTTCCTCTTCTCTTCTGGGGTTCTTGCCCCAACACACACAAAAGGCTTGTGCTCCGTAGTTAGTGAATGGAGCGCTCACCTGAGTGTTTAGATGACACTTACCGCCCAGTTCCTCACTGTTGCAGCTCTACTGTAGAGCTCCCCAGGATCCATTCCTCTTCACTTCCAGGTTCTCATCCCAACACACATGAGAGTCTTGTGCTCCATTCGCTCACTATGAGGCACAAGCGCTTCTTTTGTGTTAGAAACCCTCGGAAGTGAGGAAGAGCAGATTCTGGGGAGATCCAGAGCTGCAACTGTAGAGAACTGGGAGGTGAATTACGGGCTGAAATACATCCCAAAATAAGCCGTGTGAACATAGCCTTAGAGTTCTTACCTTCTACTTGTTGTTGCTTCTCAACCTGAACAGAAAACTTGGAAACACCTTGGATGTTCTATGAAGCAAACATAAATTCTACATGAAATATCTCCAGTGGAATTTATCCAGAGTATATGGTTTATATAATAACTATAAGACCTCACAGACTATAAGCTCTTGCTGATTAGTTTGTTAATGTGTAATGTCTGATTTTGTTTGTACATGAACGTCATGCACTGTACAAGGCAAGAGCAAAACCAGCTCACCTGCTTGCTGAAATCCCCAAAGGAAGCAAGGATAAAGTGATGGACAACAATCCAGGCAAATAAATGGTGAAGAAAACAATGTCCAGCTTCAGCTTTATTGGTAACGGGTATAAAATTGTTACATACAGGAGCCCTATTTAAAACTATAGGGTGCGATCCTGCTGCAGCCAAAATGCATGCAAACAGCACCTGCATGTTGAATGCGTTTTGGATTCGATTGACACATCGTATTTGGATGCGATTTTCGGATCCAAGATGCCGTGTGAATATAACCGAAGTCCTTTTTATGGGTAAAAGCAAGACTGTGGCTTTCTGCTGTCTATCTTTATTGTATGGCCTCTCATTTGTACATATGGTCTCCTTTATGACATTACAATTTATCCTTTGGTTAGAGTATGTTCACATGACTGATTTTGCACGCTGAAAAGATCCAAGTGAAATATGCGTCTAAACTACGCTCCTTTCTATGTGGTTTTCAGATGTGCATTTTAAAATGTAAATGTGGACCTGATGCTGATTTTTGAGGCAAACTATCAGGTTGGATTTTGGTTACAGATTGTACACTGACTGTACATGGATCCAGGCCAAATCAGTGTCCGAGTCCAGTCACAGTCCACATAGTTTAATGGAGATTCATTGTTGACTTTCAGCTTCAATGGTAAGATTCAGTACTGATCCTGCACCGAATACATATCAAGAAGTGACAAGTTACAGAATTTTCCTGACAGATTTTAAATCCATAACGCGGGAAAAAAAGCAATATCTTCTTCACTGACATGCGGATTTCCTATTTAAATCAATGGGATGTGGATTGCAATCCGTTTTAGATCCGGAATCTGACGTAGATTCAGCGCTGAATCTGCATTGAATCCCGTGTCCAAATCAGTTGTATGACCTTGATGTCACTATTCACACTAATGCAGTTCAGTTTATAGTCAATAATACGGGGATGGGGCACTCCTCATGAGCCTTATGAATGCGCAGAACACATACTTACAGGATGCTTTGCTGACAGCCTGCCACTTACAGTTCCCGTCTGATTCCAGGTCGGCGAGACACAGCCCTAAAATATAAGACGGATATATAACTACAGCAGATAAATTCACCTCTAACTCCCTAAAAATGCAGCTTATGTTTTCATCAGTTTTGTTTTTCTCCTCCCTGCCTCTCAAGAGCCATAATTTTTTCTTTTTTCGTCTACATAGTCATATTAGGGTTTGTTTTTTGCAAGACAAGATGTATTTTTAAATTGTGCAGTTGACCATGCTATATAATGTACTTGGAAACTCCCAAAAAATTGTAAATGGGGTAAAATAAATGCACCTTCACACGGCGTAGTGGGGCGCGTACTGTTCATAATACGCCGTGTTTTAAGAAGTACGCTCTTCTAAAACAAGGGGAGAACCAGCCCCCGGCCGGTCCCATTCACTGCTGTTATCAGCGGTGCGTATTACCGTAATTGCGGCGTATTAAAGTGCAAATATGCGGTGAAATGCACCCCGCAATTACACCGTGTGAACATACCCTAACTCCTTAACCCGCCAAATGTAATAACAGGCATATGTCTCTTAATAAAGTTGGCACAACTTTTAGCAATCTGTACACCTGATACGTAGATCTATGCCAGCAATGTGCAATTGACAACACTTTCTGGCTTAAATGCGTCATGCCCCTCCCTACTAAGATGGGCACACTTTTTGAAAAGTAGCAAGAACAAGGTAAACTGCAGCTTGAACACAAATTTGCAGCTTTTGGACACCAGCATACAGACCGGGGCGGGACATGGGGGCGCGGCAGTAATGGGAGGCCCCACATGACCCGGCATGCCGGCTCCAGCGTCGGTGTAGGGGGGTGACGCGCGGCATGCGCGAAGCAGAGTATAAGACCGCCTCCCGCACTGCGCGTGAACAGTCGTGTGGTCGGCAGTAAGGAAGTACCACCCTCCCTCCCCTTGGAGTGGACGTTGGCGTGAGGTGTTCAGTGGGATTGTTGGTGGTTGTGTGGTTACAAACTGGTTAGTGATTGTCACAGAGGCATGAGCGGGATGGGGTCCTTGGAGTCGGTGGAAATTAGTGGGGGAGTCAGGTTCTGCTTGGCTCCCAAATCGGATGGACCGGTCTGGCGAAGGTGGGGGCTCCACAGGGCATGGTCCTTGGGAGCTGGTAAAGAGTGGTTAGCCACCTGAGGTGGCTTTTGGTGGCCTTGAAGCCAGAGGTGACGGCTGAGGGTAAGCTACAGAGAAAAGGAATGACGACGTTTCGCCTGGGGACTTGGTAGGAATATCGTAACTCCAAGGACATCGGCCCCAATTGGTTCTCTTCATGGGTTCTGGTTTGTGCCGAAATGTTTGGGGGAGTGGTTTTAAGATGGATGGGTATGCAGAAGTGATACTCATCTGTATTTGGTTATTTATGTTAATTATTTGTTTGTTAATAAAATGGCTGCTGTGGCCAACTCATCCAATTCCTGTTTCAGTGTCTCTATTGGGTGGGGACGGTACGGGGAACTTTTGGCCAGAAGGCAGCGGAGGATAGGCGTTGCTCAGGGTCGTGGTTTACAGCCATTGTCACATGTCCCTTGTGTGTCATTCTACATAGATATTTAAAAAATACATTACATTTACATTTTCAAGGGAATAGTTTAATTTATTGAACACATTAAAGATCATCATTACCACCTTTTTAACATAGGTTAGGAGCCCATCAACAAATGTTGACTTTATTTTCTGTATCTGTAAAAAATATGAATATTATAATAATGTGAGAATAAGAATCATGTATAATAAGGCTCTACTTGCACTATGTTTTGGTCCTTTAAAAAATATATCCTGACAAATCCCTCAGTGAATTCAATATGACAAAGGTGGATCCGTATATTAGGAAAATTATTCTTCTTTATTCCAAAAACGACATACTTTCATACAATCAATAAAAGCATCGCATCTGTATCAGTCAAAAAGACTAGTAGACGTCGGTTGCATAAAGGTAAATACATTAGTAGCGCTTCACTGCATTCTTGTAGGACAGGAGTTTGCATGGACAACCGGGCCGGGTTGAACGCCGCAATGATGGCAACGTTTCAAGGGATCAACCCTCTTTATCAAGCAATGCGTGTTCGACCCACACCCTCTTTGTAAGTATCCTTCCCTTTAATACCTTTTTTTTTTTTTCCTTTTCCTTTTTTTCTTCTCCTTAACCTTTCCTTCCTAAAATTATTTTAAATACATTTTAAACTCAGAGTTCTTCATTGAGACCTTTAGGGCTCTTAGAAAATCGAAGGATACTCTATTTATGGTGTCTTTTTCTTAACAATTGTATCTTATTCTGCTTCTGCATTGCTACCCTTAACCACCATCCAAGTATACACACCTTAATTTGACACATTGTGTTCTGTTCAAAAAAATGTTTAGCTACAGAACTTTCACCAAAATTCTTATCTGTTGTTACCACTATCTGCTCTATTCAGTTCTTTCTTTTGTTTGTAAATTCCTATAGCACTTCTATGCTCCATTCATAGACGAATTTTGTATTTTTCTTGATGGTTTGTCCTACACATATAATCTGTCCACATGCCGACAATTTTTTAGCATATATATGAATGCTTTGGACTAATCATGTAAAATAACTTTTTATCGGAAATTTTTGTACCCTTACTTGGGTGACAAATTTACGATCCTTGATCAACGATGTACAGTTTGTACAATTGAGGCAAAGAAAGGGTCCCTTTTCTTTGTGTTAGTAAGGACGTTGTTGTTTCTATAGTTTGTTTCTTTTAAATCAGATGACATTAGGGTCATCTTCCTAACGGAGCGGCCTTTTTATAATTAAATCTCGGAGGTTGAGCAAACATATACATTGCCAAAACATTTCAATCACTTTGTAAGTTGTTCCAATATTAGTATACATTTCTTTATCATTTAGCATGATGATCATATTTAGATAATATACATAAATCTCACTTCTCTTTGATTTATTTACCATAGATCTATTTTTCACAATAATTCATTCTCTGGGTATCATCGCCACACTTCTCCTATTTTCACCAGTTTTTTTACATATACCTAATGAGCTGAAATTGTTTTGTTTATATTTTTCCATAGCCTCTTTGTACAGTCATCGGTGGGAAATATGCGTCTTGCTGGACAAATTGTCATTTAGGTATACCCTGATATACTTGAGGAGAATGATAGCTTGCTTTGTTGCAACACGTTATTTGCGCTCCACCTTTTTACTGAACAAATTAGTGGAAAATGTATCATGATATTTATTGATTTCAACGTCCAGATATTGTATTCTGGGCATGTCCTTTTATTGTGAAACTGAATGAGAGGGTACACGTGTATTCAAAAATTCAAAAATTCATCGAATTGTTCCTCACTGCCAACCCCATAGTATTTCCACGTCGTCCACTATTTCATCCATCTCACAATGTTGACGTAAACTTAGAAGAAAAAACGTATTGGTTCTCAAAACCCACCATTGCACTTACAGATTCGCTTTACTAGGGGGCAGTCGGAGACCCCATCGGATATGCCCTGTTTTTGCAAGTAAATCTGTTGTCCAAAATGAAAAGAAAATTTTTTGTTAATATTATTTCTACGTGCCATCAAAAAACCTATAATGCGTTGTCAAGTTGGGATCTCCACTTAACGCCTTCTCCGTGCGTGATTTCAAGCCCAGATCTATCGGGAGATTAGATAAGCGATTTGATGTCCATAGTCCCTAATTGTAACCTGTTGGAAAGGATCTATTGTGTCTAATGCTCTAAGGACAATGTCTGTGTCTTTTAGCTCTGTGTGTGTGTTGATAACTTGCTTCTGTAGAAAAATTATCCACAAAATAGCTAGAGGTTCCAATGACCGAGTTTATCCCCTTAGACGATTGGTATCCCGGGGGGTTTTCTTTAGGGATTTGTGGACATTTTGGGGACCAATAGAAGAAGGGGTCATAGGATTTTTTCACTAAAGTATTTTTTGATCTGTTCTGAAATGAGGTTGGTAGAAATGCCTCTCCAATGTTGTTTTGATAAATTAAAGCTGTATCTCGCTAGTTGGATCTCTATCTTGTGGGAGGTAAAAAAAAAAAAAAATATATTTGTGTCGGTTTAGCTGAGACTCAGCTTTCCTCCACATATTGGGTACGATTTCATTAGGTCCGTAGTCACCCCTTTTAATCAGCTTTCTTCAAAATAAACCGTATTATCCTTGTCTTAATTCCTTCAGTGCAATTTTTCTCTTTTCTAGTTTAAATTATCCCTTTCCTTTTTTCTTTCCTTTATCCTCACTTAGACCATATACTAACACTTCTTTTTTTACTGTTTATTCTAAAATGTCTAATGTCTTATTTCTTACCTCCGGATCAAAATCTTCTTCTGACTCCTTTAGTTTTCTAGATACATTACATCACTGTAACCCACACCAGGTTTTGCTGCTGAAAAAAAAAATTTTCATCGTAGGGTCCTACAAATTGTAAAAATCCACCTGAAAATCATGAGTTAAGTGAAAAAATATTGAGTACAAAATTAAGTCCTTTTGTTAAAAACAGAATTTTCTGCTGTGATAGATGTTTATCAGAAATATTGATTTAATAAAGTCTCTATATTCTTCTTTTGGTCGGCCCACTTGGCCTTTTCTTTTGCCACCGTCGTCTTTTCCACCACTGGCTCCACGATCGTTTTCCTCCTGTGTGTCGATTCCTCTAAAAAATCCTTGTTATTTCTATATTTTGTTGGTTCTTGGATCTAAGTAGGTATCATTACGCCCTGGTCTGATTCCTCTGATGTGGATGCGTTATCAGTCTATTCTTTATTCGTGATACTAGATCTATTCATTCTGCGTGTATCTGGTGCGCTCATCTGCCATTGTATTATACACGTCCATGAAGATAGTCCTTCAATACCCTTTCAAATTTTCTCAACTTATTTTGTAGTTGTTGTGTTTTAAACTTCTCCAAAGATGCAGTAATTTCCTGTTTGTGATGCTCTTAAATTGTCTAAGGGCACTTGTTCTTTAAATTCTCCTTCCAAGGTGTTAATTTCTTGCCTCATATCTCACCAATGCTTCCTGTTATATGTTGAATAGTTAAATAAATCAAGTACATTAGGAGTATCTAAATACTAAGAGCATACCAGCGTTCTTTGAATTTTAGATCGTCCGGTAATATTATTGGCTGAAGTGGTGATCTTAGACCTCTCGGTATACGGTTGGTTTTGATAAGACCATTAGGGCTCTTAGAATCTAATGATACTATCCAATATGTTTCTTTTCTTAACAATTGTATCTTATTCTGTTCTGCATTGCTACCTTTAACACCATCCAGTATACACCACTTAATTCTGACACATTGTGTCTCTGTTCAAAAAAATGTTTAGCTACCGAACTTTCACCAAAATTCTTATCTGTTGTTACACTATCTTCTCTATGAATGAATCGTACCCAATATGTGGAGGAAGCTGAGTCTCAGCTAACCGACACAAATATTTTACCTCCCTTCTCAAGATAAGAGATCCATCTAGAGGAGATACAGCTAATTATTCCCAAAACATTGGAGGAGGCATTTCATCTAATTCATTTCAGAAAAATCAGATCAAAAATCTTTAGTGAAAGAAACACAACTAGGACCCCTATCTTTATTTGGTCCCAAAAGTCACACAAATCCCTAAAGAAACCCCCCGTGGAGACAATCGTTTCTAGGGGATAAACTCGGTCATGGAACCTCTAGCTATTTTTGTGGATAATTTTCTACAGAAGCAAGTTAATCGACACACACACTGCCTAAAAGACACGGACAGTTCACTGCGGGCATTAGACACAATAGATCCTTCACAGGTTACAATTATTGGGGGACTATGGTCATCAAATCGCTATATACTATTTATACCGATAGATAGGGCTTGAAAGCAGGCCAGAGAAGAGTTAAGTGAAGATCAAACTTTGGACAAACGCATTTATAGGTTTTTTGATGGCACTGTTAGAAATAATATTAACAAAAAATTTCTTTCGTTTTGGACTCACAGATTTAACTTCCAAAAAATGGGCATTTCGATGGGTCTTCCGGGACTGCCACCACCCCACCAACCCCAGTCCCTACATAACCCCACTGCCCCCTAGTATAGCGAATCTGTACATGGTGGGGTTTGAGAAATCCAATACGTTTTTTTCTAAGGTTTACGTTCACACATTGTGAGATGGATGAGTATTCGTGGACGGACGTAGGGTATTACTATGGGTGGCAGTGAGGGAACAATTAGATGTCATTTTTGGAATTTTTGAATACATGTGTCCCTCTCATTCAGTTCTCAATGGAAAAGGACATGCCAACAGTACTACAAATATCTGGACGTTGAAATCAATTAATATCATGATAGATTTTCACTAATTTGTTCAGTAAAAAGGTGGAGGCAATAACGTTTTGCACAAAGAAGCTATCATTTCTCCATCATGTCATTCAGAGGTTACCTAAAGGACAATTTGTCCGAGCAAGACGCATTTGTTCCACCGATGATACGTTATACAAAGAGGCTATGGAAAAATTAATCAAAAAGTTTCAGCGCAACGGAGGGTATATTGATTTCTAAAAGAACTGGTGAATTATAGGAGAGAAAGGTGGCGATGATTCCCAGAGATGAATTACTGAAAAAATAGATCAACTATGGTAATTTAAATACAAAAGAGAATAGATTTATGTATATATCAATTTAGCATGATGATCCATAATTAGATAAAGAAAGTATACTTAATAATTGGGAAACATCTTACAAAGTGAATGAATGTTTTGGCAAGTTGTTTGCTCAACCTCCGAGATTGTATTTATAAAAAGGCGGCTCGTTAGGAGATACCCTGATGTCATCTGATTTAAAAGAAAACAAACTAGAGAAACAACACGTCTTTTCTTCACAAAGAAAAAGGGACCTTTTCTTGCCTCAATTGTACAAACTGTACATCGATAATCAAGGGATCGGATATTGTTCACCCAGTAAGGGGTACAAAATTCCGATAAAAAAGTTTTTTTACATCGTGAGTCCAATGCAAGTCATATTATGCTTAAAGTGTCATGTGGACTGATTACTGTTGGACAACCAGCAAAGAAAATTCAAAATTCGTCTAAATGAGCTTAGAAGTGCTATTAGGTATTACAAACAAAAGAAAGAACTGAATAAGAAGATAGTGTAACTCAAAATATACAGATAAGAATTTTGCGAAAGTTCGGTAGCTAAACATTTTTTGAAACAGAGACACAATGTGTTCATAATTAAGGTGGTGTATTCTTGGATGGTGTTAAAGGTAGCATTGTCAGAAAACAGAATAAGTTACAATTGTTAAGAAAAAGAAACCATATTGGATAGTAGCATTAGATTCTAGAGCCCTAATGGTCTCATTGAAGGAAATGAGTTTAAAAGTTTTTAAAATAGTTTAGGAGGAAAAGGGTTAAGGAGGCAGAAAAAAAAAAAAAAAAAAGAGGTATTTAAGGGAAGGATACTACGAACACGCATGCTTGAGTAAGGAGGGTTGATCCCTTGATAACGTTGCATCATTGCGGGTTAACGCCGGCCGGTTGTCCATGCATATCCTGTGCCTACAAAATGCAGTGAAGCGCTACTAAGGACATTTACCTGTTATGCAACCTTACGTCTACTAGTCTTTTGACTGATACAGATGCGATGTCTTTATTGATTGTTATGAAAGTATGTCGTTTTTTGGAATAATGAAGAATAATTTCTAATATACGGGGGCACACCTTTGTCATAAGGATTTGTTTGGGATATGGAATCCAGGGAAGTTCCAAAGTGAGACACTGGGAACGTATAGGTTGCTTACAATTATATAAAGGCGGTTGTATATTTATCTATTAAATCCCTCAGTGAAGCCATAAAACTACATTTGCTACTTCGGAATATTCTGTATTGTAATATATTATATATAAAAGGTGTAAGCCTCATTGCCACTACTTTTTGGTGCTGATAAATGCCATGTGACTTGTCGCATTGCATTGTTGGAATATCCCATGCACTCTAGGGAAGACAATCAGTACGTATGGGTGTTTGTGATCTGCATCGATGGATTCATACCCAAATTGGTCTACAGTGACTTCGACATGGATAAATGGCACAGAGAATGCCTGGTAAAAATTCTCCAGGCCATGACGTTGACATCATCAGCTTGTGTTCTTCCAGCAATCGTTTCAAGATGTCTGTTCTCTGATGTTTCTTGCCTTGTATGCCAATGTCCATCTGTTGGCATGACTCATCAAAGACGGCAACCCTTTGCAAATTTCAATACTGAATTAAAAATGGAAGCCTTTTCTGTCAATGCAACACGATTAACAAAGGTGCATCAACCATTTGTCTGCTTTGGAGCACCAAATTGTAGGATTCGCTCAAATGTTGTTTTAGATACCTGTCTGGTCCACCTTTTGGTTTATTTTGGTGGTGAGCTGCTCCACTGTAGCATGTCAGTGGCCCTAGCACACCTTCGTAGCCGTCATTCACCTCACATCAATGGCATTCTCTACACCATTTATTGGTCATAATAATGTGACTCAATTGTATAGAATATAATACAACACAAAACATTTTGTAGTAGAGACATGTAAAGTCAGCTGAATAAGAAATAGACCAAATAAAGTAAAATGATGTACCATAAAAAGTCTTTCATGCATAGAACAATACTTTGGTATTAAAGTCTTACATGGATAAACCAGTTTAAAGATATGTAAACTCTCTTAATAACTAAGGGTGACAATGTCCAAACGCAAGCGACTGGTTTTTGTGTTATTTTGCGCCAAAATTACTTCTTGATGCCATATTCTCGAATATATATGAATGTAATATAGCAAAAAACTAGGCGGCATTATGCCCGGTCACGACACATTGTAATGCCCTAAAAGTCGCATCTAAATAATGTAGCGATCGGATAAGCTGTGCGCCTCCATTACACAATGCACCTATCGTGGCGCATTACATTCAATAGTAATGATTAGTTATGCGCCTCTGTTATGCAGTTGCTCTCGATAGGCGCTTAAATTTACACTTAGTAATGATAAGTCATGCTCCTCCGTTATGCAGCCCACCATGCTTCCTCGATAGGCCTACATTAATACAAAAGTAATTGATAGTTATAGCGCCTCCGGTTATGCAGTGCTCTCAATAGGCGCATATAACCTAATTTTTTTTTTTTTTTTTTACTATACACTGTAATGATAAGTTATGCGCCTCAGTTATGCAAGTGCTCCTCGATAGGCGGCTATTACAATACACTCTGTAATGATACGTTGTATGCGCCTCGTTTATGCAGTGCTCACTCGATAGGCGCAATTTACATACACTAGTAATGATACGTTATGCGCCCTCTGTTTATGCAGTTGGCTCCTCGATAGGCGCCATTACTACACTTAGTAATGATTCGTTTTGCGGCCTCCGTTATGCAGTGTGCCTCGATAGGCGCATTACATTCACATAGTAATGATACAGTTATGCGACTTCTGTTATGCAGTGCTCCTCGATAGGCGCATTACATACACTAGTAATGATACGTTACGCGCCTCCGCGATGCAGTGATCCTCGAGCGGTGAATTACTTCCTCTAGTAATGATACGTTATGCGCCTCCGTTATGCAGTGTGCCTCGATAGGTGCATTACATACACTAGTAATGATACGTTATGCGCCTCTGTTATGCAGTGCTCCTCGATAGGCGCATTACATACACTAGTAATGATACGTCATGCGCCTCCGTTATGCAGTGACCATCGTTAGGAGCATACATTACACTAGTAACTGATACGTCATGCGCCTCCGTTATTGCAGTGCTCCTCGATAGGCGCATTCATACCACTAGTAAGGATTTCGTTATTCGCCTCCGTTATGCAGGCCTCTCGATAGGAGCCATTACTATTCTAGTAATGATACGTATGTGCCCTCCGTTATGCAGTGCTCCTCGATAGGAGCATTACATATACTAAAGTAATGATACGTTATGTGCCTCCGTTAGGCAATGCGCCTTGATAGGTGCATTACATACACTAGCAATGATACGTTATGTGCCTCCGTTACGCAGTGTGCCTTGATAGGTGCATTACATACACTAGTAATGATACGTTATGAGCCTACCCCACCCACCCACAACACCCATCCCTCCGTTATGCAGTGTGCCTCGATAGGTGCATTACATACACTAGTAATGATAAGTTATGCGCCTCCGTTATGCAGTGCTCCTCGATAGGCGCATTACATACACTAGTAATGATACGTCATGCGCCTCCGTTATGCAGTGCTCCTCGATAGGCGCATTACATAACAATAGTACATGGATACGTTATGGCCTCCGTTATGCTAATGTGCTCAATAGGCGCATTACCATACACTAGTAATGATACATTTCGTGCCTCCGTTATGCAGTGTGCCTTGATAGGTGCATTACATACACTAGTAATGATACGTTATGTGCCTCCGTTACGCAGTGTGCCTTGATAGGTGCATTACATACACAAGCAATGATATGTTATGTGCCTCCGTTAGGCAGTGCGCCTTGATAGGTGCATTACATACACTAGTAAGTATACATTTCGTGCCTCGGTTATGGAGTACTGCTCGATTGTCGCATTACATTGACTAGTAATGATACGTCATGCGCCTCCGTTATGCAGTGTGCCTCGATAGGTGCATTACATACACTAGTAATGATACGTTATGCGCCTCCTTTATGCAATGTGCCCCTATAGGCGCATTACATACACTAGTAATGATATGTTATGCAGTGTGCCTAGATAGGTGCATTACATACACTAGTAATGATACGTTATGCGCCTCCGTTATGCAGTGCTCCTCAATAGGTGCATTCATACACTAGCAATGACATGCTATGCGCCGCGATTGCACAATGCACCTTTTTTAGGTGCATTATGTTTACTATGCAAGGTATACCTGATGCCAGATTTTTTTAAAGGATCATACTTTCAGGTGCACTTTACACTGATTAAATGTACCTAAAATCTGCTACGGCGACGCCAATTTTCGGACATGTTGCTCTAAGTCTTTCGCGCTGATAAGGGGACTAGTAAAAGGAGGACAAGGAGGGGAGCTCCAGTTTCGGTTAATTTAAAACTAAGGGTATGTTCACATGGCATACTTGCAGGGCGTACTTCGGGCGTAATTGCGCTGCAAAATCATATCACTCATTTAGCGCTGTGATAATCTGACGTTTTCCTCAGTGCACAGTATGTGCCAGTAAAAAAAAGTGACATGTCACTTCTTTCAGGCGAGTACACATCGGGGAAGGAATAGGCGGCTGGGTCGTAGCACTGCTGAAAGTACGTGCTAGCCAGTGTGTACCTTCAACAGCAGGTATATAGAGGCCCGCACAGGTAAGTGCTGCTATACGCCATGTGAATTTACCCTGATAGGAAATTAGTAAATTGCATATATAGCAGACTAGCTCCACATCCACAACAAAGTACAGTATAATGCTAATAGATGGGGTATCACATCATAGCAAATTAGCAGCATGCTCTATGTCAGTGTTCCCCAACTCCAGTCGTCAATGCCCACCAACAGGTCATGGTTTTGGGAATCTTTCGCAGAATGCACTGACCATAATTATGTCACCTGTGCAATACTGAGGAAATCCTGGAAACTTGACCTGTTGGTGGGTCTTGAGGACTGGAGTTTAGGACCACTGCTCTGTGTGACACAAAATTCTGCAGCAGTTTTCATCCTTTGCAATGCAAATTGTGCTACCGATTCAGTCAGCATTGTGGACTAAGGGAGACATGTATGAATCGAATGCATTGAACTTCATTTTTTCATCTTTTTTTCAGTGTATAATGTGCCTGAATGTATGAAAGTGGTTTCTGTGCGATTATAAATGGTGTCTAAAGTTCACCGTGCCTCACGTATGTGTTTGGCGCATTATGGAACATAAGTAATGCGCCTAACATGTATAAAGGTTATAGACAGGCTGGAAATAAAAGAAAAGTAATTAGAATAACATGTCAGTGAATAGAAACTATGGGACTGATTTTGCTTGGTGGACAACAGATCCCAGCAAGACCTGTTATGTGCTGGTTCTTACTGTATGTAGAATAAAGGGTGAGAGCAGCCAAAGTAAAATTCAAATTTAATGTAGTAAAAATAAAATAAATAAAAACTCTAAACAACATCATCAGTGGGCTATTTAATGTTAAATTAGTTTTAGATTCTATTAATTTTAAATACATTTTATAGGAGATATTTTTATATTTTTGGGATATATTATATATTTTCGATTAATTTTATATGATGACATTTTTTATTAAATTTAAATAATTAAATTTTATACAGTTTGTTAATTATAATAAATTACTTGTTATTATTGTACTGGTGGAAGTTGAGAAATATTGGACATTTTTTGCCCTAACAGCAAATCTATCTCCACTTCAACTCCTCAGGCTCAGGTAGAGCACATTGAAATAGGTCTGCCTGTCCGAGCAGTAATGCGCCTAGTTTTGCCAAACCACATTCATATATGTGTCTAATATTACAAGTGTGGGGCGACACCCCCTAAAACACCCCTTCATGTTAGGCGCAGTCGAAAGTGTCGAGTCTTACGAACAATGCGCCTAACACATTCATTAGGTGCATTAGACCTCGTAGATGGCTCTGTTAGGTGCATTGTACACCAGAATAGGCTGTAAAACCTGATCACAAATGTCCCCCTAAAACGTCCATTTCATCCAAGTGTAGGCTAAAGAATGCTGCAAATGGGTCCTGTATTTTGTTGACAGGGTAGTTTATCTGATCACTCCAGTTTCTATAATAAGTGTAGCGGGTGGACCCGCGGGCGCACCGTGGCTGCCCCCCCGGGGTCGGGTGGCGCCACTGGCCCTGGGACGAGCGCTGGTTCCGCCGGCCCTGTGTACTCACCTGACCTCGCTCCCGTCACGCTCTGCCGGCCGAGGAGCGCGCGCCCGCTCCCTAGGGCGCGCGCTCGTTCTTGTAAATTTAAAGGGCCAGTGTCCCGGTAATTGGCTAATTGCCGGGCGCTTTCCCTATTTATGGGTTCACTCCTTGCTGGATCTATGTTGCCTCGTGCCCTAGAAAAAGCGTTCCTTAAGTGTAATCTTGCCTTACCATGTACCAGACCTCTTGCTACGTTTCTCGACTCCGAACCTCTGCCGCCTGCCCTGACCTTCCTGCCTGCGCACGACTACGATTCTTGGTTTACGAGTCTGTACCTCGCTGCACCTCGGCCGCCATCGCAAGCAAGTCACGTCAGGGGTGGCAACCTGGTAGCCTCACGCCGCAGCAAGTCCATCCCGCTTTGCGGCGGGCTCTGGTGACTACCGGGGGCTACTTAGACTCCGCTCCCTGGCGTGGCTTAACTATCATCGCTTGCGGTGGTCCAGAGGATCTACTACCCAGCCGTTACAGTTAGATCCAGCCATGGATCCCGCCAAGGTGCCCCTGCCAAGTCTTGCGGGTCTCACGACCATTATCGCCCAATAGTCGCAGCAGATCGTGCAACAAGCACAGCAATTGGGTCAGCTGTCCGCCATGATGCGTCAACTCCTGGCGTCCCAGCAGCAGCAACCTGCCTCTTCGCTGGCGATTCCAACACCCCGGCCGTCCCGCTGGCAACCGTGGGCCCGAAGCTTCGCCTTCCTCTACCTTACAAGTTCGACGGGGACTCGAAGCTTTGCAGAGGTTTCATCACGCAGTGCTCCATGCACGTGGAGCTAAGGGCCCGACCAGTTTCCTACCGAAAGGTCGAAGGTGGCGTTCGTGGTGAGCCTGCTACCCGGGGAAGGCCTGGCCTGGGCGACACCTCTTTGGGACCGGAATGACCCGTGACCCCCCAGACCTACAGGCTTTCATCACTGAATTCCGCAGCGTTTTCGAGGAGCCTGCGCGAGAGTCTTCTGCGGAGACGGCGCTATTAAACCTACGCCAGGGGGACTCCTCCGTAGGAGATTATGCGGTCCAATTCCACACCCTAGCCTCCGAGCTATCGTGGACTGACGCCGCTCTGAGCCACATTCAAGAAGGGCCTGTAAAAGCAGAGTAAAGGACGCACTTGCAGCAGAGATCTCCCATCTTCTTTGAGCGAACTTATCCATCTGGCCACTCGCATTGACGTGCGTTTTACAGAGCGACAGCAGGAGCTCCGCCAAGAGCGTGATTCGGCACACCCTTGCCGTGTACCTCGCCTGGCTCCCGTATTCCAGAAGTCTCCGTTGCCTCCTCCACAGTTTTCCACCGAAGAACCCATGCAGGTGGACCAGGCACACTTGTCAGAGTCAGAGCTGTCCCGCCGCCGGATGGAGAACCTTTGCCTCTACTGCGCCAGCCCGGACCATTTCCGTAGGAGTTGCCCGCAGCGTCCTCAGCGGTCGGGAAACGCTCACACCTAGGTGCCGTAGGAGAGGCGTCCCTAGGTGCTCAGTCTTCCTCTCCACGACTGATGTTGCCAGTGGAGGTAACGACAGATGCTGGCCTATCTCTTCGGGTCCCTGCCTTCCTGGACTCCGGCTCCGCCGGGAACTTTATTCATGCCTCCCTGGTGTCTCACTATCGCTTGCCAGTGACCCGTCTGGAGAAGCCGTTGCTTATCTCATCCGTCAGTGGGGAGTTTCTTAGCGACTCCATTCAGTTCATAACCCGGCCTGTGACCCTCCGTGTAGGGTGCCCCTACACTTGATTGGAAGACAGGCAAAGTCCTGCTTTGGGGATCGGAGTGCCAGGATCTCTGCTTGGTGGCACCACGCCCGGTGTCCATCTCTCCTCCCCAGTCGTCCGTCAAGCTCTACAGGGGTTGGCCGGGCGGGTACCAGGATTTTGGAGACGTATTCTCGGAGAAACAGGCTGAGAAGCTGCCACCCCATCGGCCATATGACTGTCCCATAGACCTCCTTCCCGGAACCAGTCCCCCACGGGGTAGGGTCTACCCTCTGTCAGTGCCTGAGACTCAGGCCATGTCGGCCTACATTCAGGAGAATTTGGTGAAAGGTTTCATATGCAAGTCCTCCTCTCCTGCCGGTGCTGGTTTCCCTTCTTGGGTCCAGAAAAAAGAATGGTGGTCTCTTCGGCCATGTATCGATTACAGGGGGCTAAACAAGATCACAGTGAAGAATCGCTTCCCTTTACCCCTGATACCTGAGCTCTTCGATTGTCTTCGTGGAGCCAAGGTGTTTACTAAATTGGACCTACGTGGTGCCTATAACCTCATCAGAATTCGAGAGGGGGACGAGTGGAAAACAGCTTTCAACACGCGGGACGGGCATTTCGAGTATCTCGTGATGCCCTCTGGGCTATGCAACGCCCCAGCCGTATTTCGGGAGTTCGTCAATGACGTATTCAGGGACTTGCTGTATATCTGCGTCATAGTTTATCCGGACGATATTTGTTTTTTCCCTGACATAAAAGACTCATCGGGTACAAGTACGCCAGGTTCTGCGACGTCTGCGGAACAATCGACTGTATGCCAAGCTGGAGAAGTGTCGGTTCCCCCAGGCCAGCCTTCCTTTCCTTGGGTACATAGTCTCCGATCGAGGTCTGCAGATGGACCCAGCTAAACTTTCCGCGATCCAGCAGTGGCCACGACCTGTCGGTCTTCGGGCGATACAACGCTTCCTAGGATTCGCCAACTACTACCGGCAGTTTATTCCCCACTTCTCTTCGCTGGTGGCTCCCATCGTGGCTCTCACCCGGAAGAACGCTCATCTGAAATGTTGGCCTCCTTCTGCCGAGGAAGCATACTCTCAACTGAAGACATCGTTTTCCTCGGCACCTATTTTGGTCCGTCCGGATCCGGAGAAACCCTTCAGCCTAGAGGTAGGTGCCTCTTCCGTAGGAGCAGGGGTGGTCCTGACCCAGAAGGGCCCTAAAGGCAAAACGGTCACTTGCGGGGTTTTTTCCAAGACCTTCTCACTGGCAGAACGAAATTATGTCATTGGAGATCGAGAGCTATTGGCCATAAAATTGGCCCTGGAGGAGTGGCGACATCTGTTGGAGGGAGCTCGACATCCGTTTGACGTCTTCACAGACCATAAGAATCTCCATACCTCCAGACGGCCAAGCGTTTAAATCCTCGCCAGGTCAGGTGGTCTCTTTTTTTTCACGTTTTGATTTTAAGATCCACTTCCGACCGGCCGAGAAAAATGTCAAGGCGGATGCCCTCTCCTGTGCTTCTGACATTACCGGGGAAGAACCAGTATCTCAGCACATCATTCGTCCTGAACGGCTGGTTCAGGTGGCCCCTGTGGATCTCCGTAGCATTCCTCCGGGTAAAACCTACGTGCATCCTGCATTCAGGAGGAGAATTCTGGATTGGGGGCATAGTTCGCTTCTGGCCGGCCACCCCGGGATACGGAAATCCTACGCCCTTATCTCGCGACACTACTGGTGGCCAACTCTGCTCCAGGATGTCAAGGACTGTGTTCTCTCCCTCGCCACCGGCCCGCAGGCCTCTCAGTCCCTCTGCCGGTTCCGGAGTCGCCATGGACACACATCGGCATGGACTTCATCACGGACATTCCTTCTTCCTCTGGAAACTCGGTCATCTGGGTGGTCACTGACCGAGTTTCAAAGATGTCCCCCTTTGTGCCCCCCTGGTCTCCCTTCTGCTCCCCAGTTGGTGGGCCACTTCTTCCATCACCTTGTTCGCCTGCATGGTTTACCATCCCACATCGTCTCCGATCGAGGCGTCCAATTTGTCTCTAAATTTTGGCATGCCCTATGTTCCCGCTTACAGATCAAGCTAGACTTCTCATCCATGTACCATCCCCAGACAAATGGGCAGGTGGAGAGGGTAAATCAAATCTGGAGTATCTACGGCACTTTGTGTCCGGACGCCAGGACAACTGGTCCGAACTGCTTCCATGGGCCAAGTTCTTGTATAACCATCGGGACTCCGACTCGACTGGCCGTTCCCCATTCCTTGTGGTGTATGGTCGTCATCCACGCCCCCCCCCCCCCCCGCCCGCCCCTTGGCTTCGGCCGCCGAGGGTCCCGCCAGGGACAACCAGGTTCGGGATCTCGGGGTCATTTGGCGTGAGACATGCCTTACTCCAGGCTTCAGCCCGCATGAAGACCCAAGCTGACAAGAGGAGAAGATCTTCCCAACATTCCTCCCAGGGGATAAAGTGTGGCTCTCCTCCAGATACATACGCCTCAAGATCCCACTATAAGTTGGGTCCCGGTTTCTGGGACCTTTCAGGGTACTTCGGCAACTGAACCCGGGGTCCCATAAACTCTGCCTACCCCCATCTCTCCGGATTCCTAATGCTTTTCACGTCTCCCCCCTAAGCTCTTTGGGCTTGAACGTTTTTCCCAGATGAGCGCTGCTTCGTCTCCGGTACTAGAGTCCCCTGATGTTTTTGAAGTGAAGGACATTTTGGACATGAAGATTGTAGGGGTAAGCGGGGTTTTTTCTGGTGGATTGGAGAGGCTTCGGCCCCGGGGGAGAGGTCCTGAGAACCGGAGTCCAATATCCTGAACAAAGTCGATTTGGGAATTCCTCGCTAAGAAGAGGGGGAGACTAAGGGGGGGGGGTACTGTAGGGTGGTCCCCTTCGGGAGCGCCCGGGGGGGGGGGGCGGGGGGGGCGGGGCCGGGGCGGGGCGGCGCGCGGCCGGGCGGGGCGCTGGTTTCCGCCGGCCCTGGTACTCACCTGACCCTCGCTCCCGTCACGTCCGCGGCCCTCTGCTGGCCAAGCGCGCGAGCCCGCCCCCCCAGGGGCCGCGCGCGCTCGTTCTTGTAAATTTAAAGGGCCCGCGTCCCGGGTAATTGGCTAATTGCCGGGCGCTTCCACTATTTATGGGTTCACTCCATAGTCATTCCTTGCTGGATCTATGTTGCCTCGTGCCCTTGAAAAAGCGTTCCTTAAGTGTATTCTTGCCCTACCATGTACCAGACCTCTTGCTACGTTTCTCGACTCCGAGCCTCTGCCGCCTGCCTGACCTTCCTGCCTGTCCACGACACGAACCATTGCCCCCCAGCCCTGACCTTACTGCCTGCCCACGATACGATTCTTGGTTTACGATTCTGTACCTCGCTGCACCTCGGCCGCCATCGCAAGCAATTCACGTCAGGGGTAGCGAGCTGGTAGCCTCACGCCGCAGCAAGTCCATCCCGCTTTGCGGCGGGCTCTGATGAATACCGAGGGCTACTTAGACTCCGCTCCCTGGCGTGGCTTAACTATCATCGCTTGCGGTGGTCCAGTGGATCCACTACCCAGCCGTTACAATAAGTAATAGTAATACATAGATTTTGTATGCTAAATAATAATAGATAAATATTAGCTATTTACACAGTTTCCAATATGATAAAACAATTCATGTTCTCTCATTAGCTTATATGATTTCTAACATTTCTGTCAGTTTAAGCCTGTATCACTTTTGCATTTGGAAGATACTTGATATGGAGGTAATGTTGGGAAGTAGTGTAAATTCACAACAGGTTAAACTGCTGCAGAATTTGTTGCATGTTAGTTGCGGATTTATCACGTATTTTTATACACTGATTTTAAAGGGAGAAGGCAAAATCTGCAGGAAAAGTTCAGATTTTGCTTTATCCCACTGAAGTCAATGAAGAAAAATCTGCAGAAAAAAATCTGCAATAAATCCATGACAATATCCGCACCAGAATTTGCAACAGATCTGTTCCAAGTGAACCTACCAAGTATGAAATCATAGATCACTGGACTAGACTATAAAACATAACTTAATAATAAAAAAAAAAACATTCAAAAATAGCAAAAGACAAAAATATTTAGCACTACATCTACATATCAAGAAAGAGGTAACTAGTTCACAAAAGGCCTACTGACCCTATAATCCCCTAAATTCTAGACTACCTGATGATATATATGTGGGTATGTCGTCCTAAAAAGGACGGCCCCACCTAAAGATCCTGCCAATCAGCCCTAACACACCCTAAAAGATGAAGAAAAGGAGTGCATTACTCAAAATATACTGATTATGACCCTAAACAGCTGACCCAGTTGGGTCAGCTGTTTAGGGTCATAATCAGTATATTTTGAGTATTTAGGGGTTTATAGGGTCAGTAGGCCCTGTGTGAACTAGTTTCTTGATATGTAGATATAATGCTAAATCTTTTTGTCTTTTGCTATTTTTTAATGTTTTTTAAACATTTTTTATTAAAAGTTATGTTTTATAGTCTAGTCCATTGATCTATCCTCTATAAATAGACTATTTATTCCCTATATTGGCATTTTCAGGGTTGCCTTATTTACTCTGTCAGGTTTTGCAAGTATGAAATCACATAGGATGGATTCTGCAACTGATTTTACCCCATTAAAAATCAATGGCGAAAATCGGCAGTAAAAATGTAACAGAAATTGACATGCTGCTGATTTAAAAATCCACACCGCAGATCAATTTCTGCCCGTGTCAAACTTTGGTTCCTGAGGTCCACCATTGGCGTTTATTCTTGGGGCCCACAAGTGAAGTTGATTCCTGGGGGCCCAGTCTACATCTGCTGGGCATGACTGCACAGGCCTCATGCCTTCTACATTCTTCTCAGCCTTTTTCCCTGAAAAAATGCCCCAGGCCCACCACTTGCAGAAGCCCACCATGTCATGGGCCCACCGAGATTTCCTCTGCTCCCCTGCAGGCCAGTCTGGGGTATGAGATTTGTAAAATCCCATTCAAATGGCTAATGCTGTAAACCATTGCAGATTTTTCTTGCATAGGTCTACACAGAAAATCCGCATTATTTCCATCCCATGTGCACTCCACTTTAAATGGGCTGTTCATGACTTGGAACACATGACTGTGTCCTTCCAGAAACAGCACCACACCTGTCTATAGGTTGTGTGTGGTATTGCCATATTCAAGCAATGGAGTGTCGTATGTGTTTATAATTCTAAAAGTACTGACAACGTATTCAGCCACCTCTTGGGGGTTTTCTCTTCTCCCTTTGTGCAATCAATATTCCAACATAGAGACTGAGTCAATTTGCATATAAAATTCTTTCTTCTTTACTAATATAACGTATGGAATATAAGAATTTTGCTGCATGCCTATATATTCCAGATCATCGTGTTAGTATACAATCATATGTCAGTACTTAGCTGTAGTAGTTTCAGTCCATATATTCACATTTCAGTGGTATGCAATCCCATATTCGAGCTGACCAGGAATGAGCAAAACGCTCCGTGCTGCACACAGCTGCAACGTTTCGGAAATCAAGTTTCCTTCTTCAGGCCTGAAGAAACGTTGCAGCTGTGTGCAGCACGGAGCGTGTTGATCATTCCTGGGCAGCTCGAAGATGCGATTGCATACCACGGAAATGTGAATATATGTACTGAAACTACTACAGCTAAGTACTGACATATGATTGTATACTAACACAATGATCTGGAATATATAGTCATGTAGCCAAATTATTATATTCAATAAGTTATGTTATATTAGTAAAAAAGAAAGAATTTTATATGCAAATTGACTCAGTCTCTATGTTGGAATATGGTATTGCCATATAACAAGCTGCTTTTCTAATCCTGGACAATCTATTTAAAGGAATTAACCGGTTGAATAAGATCATACTTTAATGGGTATAGGGTGGGAAAAAAACAGAAAAACAAATGATATTTACCTCCTTTCCCTTCCGCTGCTCTGAAGCTTCCCAGGATCCCCTTCTCTTTACTTCCGGGTTTTTATACTGACACACTGGAGAGGCTTGCACTACATTCACTCACTATAGACTGCAAACCTCTCCTGTGTGTCGAGAGGAGAAGCAGGGACTGAACAGAAGCGGTGGCCCATTTTTTATGCAGATAATTTAGATTAGTAGCATGTTACATGACTGCCAGAATTGACACAGATATTTTCTTATTTGTAATATTCCACATTATTTTTAAAAAAAAACTTACTTGTCTAAATTGTAAGACAATGCCGGGCAATGGATGCAGGTCCTTCAGTTGATTTAACTAAGGTATAAATGGTGAAGTTACTGATCAATCTTTTTTGAAAGAAAAACAAATAAAATGCATGTATAATATAGAAGATTATATGTATGTATGTACATATATCTATATCTATATTACATACTGTATATAAAGTTTGGGCACCCTATAATCTAATCATTTTAGTTCTAAATTGGGCGTTTGCACAGCCATTTCAATTTGATATATTAATAATGATGGACACAGAGTATTTCCAATTGAAATGAGGTTATTGTACATAACAAAAATGTCAATATAGTTATAGATATATCAATTGAAATGGCTGTGCAAATACCCAAATATTTAGAACTAAAAATGATTTAGATTAATAGGGGTGCCCAAACTTTTTCATATGACTGTATATATGTGTCTATGTGTGTATATATATTTTCTAGGGAGAAAACCTCTCCTTGGGGAAAGCCACCAATACACTGGTCGGTGTGAGGATTTACTTGCCTTTAAGACCTCACTGACTGTTTTGCATAAAGCAAAGGCTTATGGGAAAAGAGCTGAGGAACTCCACAGCGCACTCAATTGGATGTAGTTACCGTCAATTCACATGTAGCTCGCAGGAGCCTAGCAATGTGAAAGGGTTTAACCAGTTAAGTTCATCTGCAGACAGATGTTTTGGGGTATTTGCCCCTCGTCAGTGCAAAGTAGAATTTACTGGTTGGCTGGGTGAGAGGCAAGAGTGGCTTTTGTAAGCAGCCAGCAGGTAAAGCTGTGGAGGGCAGATATGTGTGAAGCAGGTTTCTGTATTCAGTATTGAGGTTCCAGGAGTGTCAAGGGGGCCGATCCTGCAGTACATCCCAGCCAATCCCGGCAGCTGAATTGCAGCAAGGGAACTGCAATGTATGTGCCACCGAATCCCCGGGGCTCGGCATTTCTAGTTAGTAATGGAAGGTTACTGACAGTCTTCTAAGTAGCATAGCTGCTGTACGGCTAATGGGCTGTTTTACCGAAACGACAGTTCTGTTGGTGGGAGGTTGTTCCCACATTCCGTTCCGGGTCTTACTGGACCTCTATAGGCCTTTAAAACGTGTTGTATTCAGGAGCAGAAGAGAGGATCCCTGGAAAACAGGGCTGAGGCAGACTTTTTGGTCTACACAAGAACTAAACCACTGCTACACAGTTGTGTATGAACTTTGTGTATCATTTAGCTGAAGATGAGCTACAATTTTGTTGGACATTAAAGGCTGCTGTTAAGCCTCCTGCTGGGATATTTTGCGTGTACATTTTTTTGCTTTCTGCTGTTGTTTAATAAAACCCTGTTTGTTTTACATCCAAACCCATTTGTGCCTACCATTTGTCCAGCTAATCAGGCGAAGTAAAGCCATTCAGGTAGGTTGGCAGCCATTCATAGTTAATATGGCTGTTCCAGCCATTCCGGAACGGCTCTTTTCGGGAGTAGGCAAAGTGTTGGGTGGGTGCCTACTCTCCGTGTTCCAGGACAGGTTTCTGGCAGGTCCCTGGAGGCCTATAAAAAGCCTTGCACTGCAGGTGATCAGGGGCGCGTTCTGCTGCCTAGAGCTGGGAGCTGCGATGATGATGGAGAGAGGCTCCGGCCCCCGGAGGATTGAGGGAAGCCTATACTGGACAGTAGGGATACTGTGGTTTTGTGGTGCAGTGTGATAGGCAGAGACCACTGGTCAGTGAGGGACTCTGAAGTCTAGTTAGTGGCTAGACGGCCAAGAGTTTATTTTGTATATTTGTATTTTCCTGTGCCTCAATAAAGCTGGCTGAGGCTAGTTTAAAAAGATTCCTGGTGCCGGAATATTGGTGTGCAAATGCCTTTTACCAAAACTGGCAATCTCCAGAGCTGAAGGACACCCAGAATGGTCCAGGATGGCATCCCACCATGAGTGGGGTCTTACAATATGTGTGTGTATGTATGTATGTATATATATATATATATAAAAATATATATAAATATATATATATATATATATATATATATATACATACATATACATATATATCTGAATGTTTACATATAGAAATAATTACTGCCTGTTCTAAATACACACAGAGATCAATGATAAAACATGGCATAGACACAATTATTTCGCTGGCGGAGATGTTTATTTGGCAACGGTTTGAAATCTTATATGTGTAAATGTACCATTTGCTAGCATAGAACAAGAGAATTTATTACTGTCATACTAGTCCAGCCTTAATAAAACATTTTGAATATACAAACATATCATTAAATATGTTGCATAGATATGCAATGACAACAGAAAACATGTGATTACATTACCGCAGGCTCGGCTGTGGAGAGGAGATGGCCAAAGCTTGTCTGGGGAAGCTTACTTTTACACTTCAGATGCAGACGGAATTTTTCAAAAAGAATCTAAAAAAAGGGGGACAGAACTATAATGACATCAACATATAACAATTAGCAAAGGCAGAAACAGCCACATACAGCTCTTTGGTAGAACTTTCTTTAGGCTTCGTTCACACTTGTATTTTGCATGGTGTTTTTGGTTTTAAAAAAAACTTAAAAACTGCATGTATTTTTCCCCTTTAATGCAGTTTTTGAAGTTTTTTTTTCAAAATAATGGCCCCTATTTACTATTGTAATTGCACCCAAAAAGTGTTGCAAAATACACCAAAAAGTGACGCATATCTGGTGAAAAATCTGGCATATTTTTAGACAGGCTGTCTAAGGTTACACTGCTTAACTTTTATACTAGTATAATGTTGTACCGTGTTAGCCATAGAAAGTAGTAGAAGAGTGAAGAAATCAGGCGATACCTTTTAGAGGCTAACTGAGTATATAACTTTTATACAGCAATCCTAAATGTTGACCACTATTCATAGGTACATGTTCTTTGTAGTTTTTTTTTTTGGTGTGTTTTTCCCAAAACAAATCATATGATCCATGCTTTCTCCTGTTAAAACAACACCACAAAGAATGCAGCAAACAAAAAAGTACACAACACTTTCATATGTGCATTGAATTTTGCCATAGAAAAAACAAAGGGGGGGATGAAACACCACAAATTACCTAAGAAACATACAAACCCCAAAAAATGCAACATTTACAGCATGCTGACTGCCTTGGACTGCCTAAGGCCCCGGCTACACAGCAGTGGTTTACAGTAGGATTTTTTAGCGGATTCAGTATTTAGAATCTGCAAAAATCTGACTGGACATCAGTCCCCATAGACCTCATTAGAAAATCAGAACTGTAATTTTTAACGACCGCCCGCTGACTTTTGATGGCGTGCATTTCAGGTCATCCGTCTGCAGCGACGTCTTTTGACTTTGCTGTAGACATCGGGGTTTGCGGCTCCCACTTCAAAGCCCTGTTCCCAGAGCAGCCTCTACGAGCGCTGGGGAGCGGGGGAAACATCCAGGACAGCATTCAGACATGCAGGGACCGCCCTAAGACCATGGTCCATGACTACCTGTGGCTCAACATCAATGTTTTTGGACTTAATCTGGACCGATTTAACTTCTGTGTGTCCAAGCTGGATGAATGGTATGAGCTTGCTCGACATAGAAGTTTTATCCTGCCCGGCAGCTAGCGTTATCTCAGCAAAGCTGGCGGGGTGATTACTGACAAACGTATCCGTCTTTCCCCTGACAATGTGGATCGTTTGACATTTATAAAAATGAATCTAGTGTAGATCTCTGATGATTTTGTTGCTCCGGTTGTCAATGTCACTGACTAATAAACTGTAGCACGTCTTCTTGACAATGTTAAATACACATTTAAACTACACTACATCTCATGTCTATGGTTCCAGTGCTTCCTGCTTCTACAAATTGTATTCTACTGCTGCCAACAGCTAGATTTAAAAGTCTTACAGCTGAATTTATTTTGAAATATACACCTGTATGACCTTGATGTGTACTGCATACACCTCTTAATCCTCTTCCTTGTAGCCCTCCAAATCTTTATTTTTTAAATGCCTCCACCTGTACTACCACCAAATGTACTAAGTACTTTTATCCTGAACCTCAGTGTTTCCCATTGGAATGTTCTTGCTGCCACCAATTTTACTGCTGTCTAATCTAGTCGAGCCGGAACCTCCATGCTCCCCATTGCCATGTTCTCACTGTCACCAATGGTACTGCCATCTAATCTAGTCGAGCTGGAACCTCAATGTTCCCCATTGCCATGTTCTCGCTGCCGCCAGTGGTACTGCCGTCTAATCTAGTCGAGCCGGAACCTCCATGCTCCCCATTGCCATGTTCTCGCTGCGCCAGTGGTACTGCCGTCTACTCTAGTCGAACCAGAACCTCCATGCTCTTCATTGGCATGTTCTCACTGCCACCAGTGGTACTATTGTCTAATCTAGTCCATCCTGCAGAGGCGTAAGTTCAAGTTCTTGGGCCCTGGTGCAAAAAGTGAAATGGGGCCCGTTACCAGGGCTGCTATCGGTCATCTATTAACCGTTTCAGGGCCCCATACAGCCAAATCAAATGGAGCCTCCACCCATTACTAGTTCCTATTTTGTAACATATCAGAAGGCACCTTTTTGATTAGGGACCCTGACAGGAGTACTGCCCATACTGCACTATTTGCACCCCTGCCAGTTACCAAGTGCCATTTCCAATACCGGTGTCGTCTTAGTCTTATGTGTCAAAGTGGGTCTTCAAAAAAACAGGCTCCAACGGGATCGCAAGGTTCAAAACATGTGAACTAAGAATCTCGAATTTTTTTTTTATATATTGCAGATAGCATAAATGCTTCTTTAGAGGTTTCCATGTATTGCATAGCCCTTTTAGCTGATGGGGTGGCGTTTTTATTGGAATGCGATATATAATATATATATAAATATATATATATATATATATATATATATATATATATAAATATATAATAATTATATAATATATATATATATATATATGCCGCAACCATGCCGTGGCACCCGGTTCACATTGTTTTTTCATAAATGTTTTTTTTGTGCAGAACTATACATTGTAATTTGGCATATATTGCTTTTAATTTAAACAGGGAGGAATGGATTGCCTCCATTTTGGTCTCTAGCACCCCGCACACTTCCACAGGATGATATATCAGTGCAATATGCATGCAAAGGGTTTGGTTTCTTTTTTTATTTTTCTCTCTGGATTATGGAGGTCTGTTGACCCAATGAGAAGTCTGAATTTGACTCTAATGAGAGGTAAGAATACAGTAGGACCACCCGCCTTGAGATCCCGTTTGAACCGGGGGTGGCTTAAGCATTTTTTGATCAAAACATGTGTGTCATGGGGGCTGGCGCGGGTGCCGTTGCCCCCGCGGTCGCCCCTCTGCCCACAGGGGGTCCGGCGCGGGTGCCGCGGCTACCCGCGACCATCCCCCTGCCACCCGAGGTCCTGCGCCTGCTCACTTACCAGTCCACGCTCCGGTGTATGCTGCTCCTGCCTGTCCCGGCCGCCGCACGCGTACCCACTCCCTAGGGGCGCGCGCGACGGCTGGTCTGGATTTAAAGGGCCAGTAGGCCGGTAATTAGGTCAATTGCCGGCTGCTGGTCCTATATAAGGAATACGCCCCCAGCACTCTCTGCCAGACTGTTGGTGTGCATTAGCCTAGTTCTGAGTATTGGAAAGTCCTGTCTGATTTACCGTGTACCAGTCCATTCCGCTATGTTTCCTGACCTTGCCTGTTTGCCGCCTGCCCTGACCGTCTGCCCGTATCTGACCACGTACCTCTGCCGCCCGTTCTGACCCTCTGCCTGACCCTGACTACGCTTTTGGATTCTGATTCTGTGCCTCGCAGTACCCCGGCCGCCATTGCAAGCAAGTCACGTCAGGGGTAGCGACCTGGTAGCCTCATGCCGCAGCAAGTCCATCCTGCTTTGCGGCGGGCTCTGGTGAATACCAGGGACTACTTAGACTCCGCTCCCTGGTGTCGCTTAACTATCATCGCTTGCGGTGGTCCAGAGAATCCACCGAACCCTTACAATGTGAACTAAGAATCTCAAAGTTTTTTTCATATTTTGTAGATAGCATAAATGCTTCTTTAGAGGTTTCCATGTATTGCATAGCCCTTTTAGCTGATGGTGTGCCACTGGTATTGGAATGTATGTATCATATATATATATATATATAATATATTTATAATATAATATATATATATATATATATATATATATATTATAACCCCTCAACCATGCCGGGGGAAACCCGGTTACATTTTTTTTTTCATAAATGTTTTTTTGTGCAGAACTATACGTTGTATTTAGCATATATTGCTTTTAAATTATACAGGGAGGAATGGATGCCTCCATTTTGGTCTCTTGCACCCCGCCCACTTCCACAGGTTGTTATAATAGTGCAGAAATGCTTGCAAAGTTGGTGCTTTTTTATTTTTCTCTCTGGATTATAGAGGTCTTTGACCAATGAGAAGTCTGAATTTGAATCTAGTGAGAGGTAAAAATAGAGTAGGACTACCCGCCTTGAGATCCCGTTGGAGCCGGGGGTGGCTTAAGCATTTTTTGATCAAAACATGTGAACTAAGAATCTCAGAGGTTTTTTTTCCATATATTGTAGATAGCAAAAATGCTTCTGTAGAGGTTTCCATGTATTGCATAGCCCTTTCAAAGTGGCTCCTGGGCCCCCTCAGGATGCAGGGCCCCAAAGCGGCGGCTACCGCTGTGCCCCCTATAACTACGCCCTTGCCAGCTGAATCTCCATGTTTCCTGTTGGGATGTTCTTGCTGCCATATAACACATGTACAAAGCTTGCAGGCAGAGGCATAACTTGAAGTTCTTGGGCCCTGGTGCTAAAAGTTAAATGGGGCTTCTGCCAGTTACCATGTGCCATTTCCAATACCAATGTCTTCTTATGTGTCAAAGGGGCTTTTGGGCCCCTCAGGATGCAGGACCTGTAGAAACTGCTACCAATGCACCTCCTATAGCTACGCCCCTGCTTGCAAGTTGTCCTCATCTTTTCAGTTAGCCATTGAAAGGAATGAAGTATTTTAGCCTCTCAGTTTTTTTCTGTGACGCTTAGAGCCAAATTTTCTTCACCAAGTTGTTCCTTGTATCCAGTTTACTGTTATGGATGGTAATTCCAGCTTCTCCTCACCTGTACAGATATAAAAATTAACCCGATCATCTTCTCCCATTGACTTTAATGGGGTTCGAGTTCGAATCAACCGAACACCACTATTATTCAAAGTTCGACTCGAACATTTTACTGTTTACTGACATCTCTATTCCTGATATCCTGGCTGATTTCTCTAGACTTTCCCATGATGTTAAACACAGAAACCGTGTATTTCTTGTGTGCACTAAAATACATCCACACCTGTGTATCTAATTAACTCACATGTTGCCAATAAACCTACCAGAAGCCTCCAAAGAGATGACATCATCATATTGGCTGTCACAAATTTCTTAAAGGCAGAGTAATCCTAGTGTTTGTAAACTTTTGACTTTGCAGAAAGTGATAAAAATGCCTTAAAAAATTCTCTCTCATTATTCTGCATTTGGTGAATATAAAGAATTTTGTTTCCTAGTTGACCTAAAACGGGGAAGGTTTATCCTGATTTCTGTCAGATAGTGAGAAAAACATGCAGATGGGGCTTTTTATATAGTGTATGGAAACTACTGGTTTCAACTGTATTTGTACATGTATTACATATATTATGGCAAAAGAAAATGTCTTTTTACCAAGTTACAAACTGATTGGTGACTGTACTACACACAGCCTTCTACAGGCAATCAGAAAGTGAACTGAAGCAGAGATGCAGGAGCATGAGGTGTACATGTCTGAGAATTTTAATAAACAGTAGTAGGAGAATTAAGGGGCAGGCGCAGAGGAGTCTGAGATTGTAACTGCAATGGATTCTAGGACTTGTAGGAAATAGCTGCAGGAGAACTACTGACACTCCTACAACCAGGAAGTTTCACTGATGTTATGATTGATGAATAAGAGGGCAAAGAAGTAAAAAAAACATATGAAGGTAGTAGAATATCTTTACTTTTCAATATAAATGCTGATTATAGTGTTCTGTAAAATCATTAAACTCCCGGATAACTCCTTTAACATGAATACACAATAGCGTGTTGCGCTCGCCTTGTAAAGTCTTACTGATGAGGCACAACTCTCAGAACCAAATGTGACCATCCACTACTGCGGAAGTTCACACCACATGCAGGGGCAATTAACAGAGATAACCTCGGCTTAACACAACAAATGCAAATGATGTGGACAGAAAACACAGCTTCCTCAAAGGTAGAACTTTACGAGCTATAATTACACAAATGCAGTTTTTCTGTGCTGACAACAGCACTGTTTAAAAAATGGTACACTGCTTTATGCCTATTGCATTGGAGCTGGAGCATGACATAGTGATTGTTTGTGGTGTTCTTTGAATGTCATATCCTGTACCATCCCAATAGCACTTTAGATATGTAAAGGGAACACACACTTACCTCCCTAAGCTCATTACTGCTAGTTAATCTGAATCTCTGTCCTGCAGCATGATGTGCTTCTTTTTCCAGTCGTTTAAGATAAGTCTGTAATGCAGAATACAATATACATTCCTAGAAGCATTTTAGAATCAGACAAATCTTTTCGCCTTTCCCCCCAAATGCCACAATAACACTGCTACACACTGTACAGTCCAGCGATATGCCAGCTACAAGGCCATGGGCAGCTGGCCAGTTTGCTACCTTTTGAAGTGATTTTCACATGAAGGGAATGGTAAATGAAGACTACTACCAAATACATTGCTGTGTTCATTTTGTTTTGGTTAGGATATAAAAAAAGATTTTATCTCCTTCTAGAGTAGACATCTCCCTGCTCTCTCTACTCTCTCATTGATCTAAGCTGCTGTCAGTTCGACCAACCATGGTCACTCTCTGCTGAGTCTTATCTCTATCACCGAAGCGTTGCTTACGTAAGGTAATTACAAGTTTGAAGCCTTTTACTGCTACTTATAAACCTTCAACACTACTGTAACCTGAATATAATCAGCTAGGAATAACAGAGCTGATGTGCCAATCACTGTTATAGAACCACCCACAGTCAGAACAAGACAGAACAAGAACTGAGAGTCTAAAGCTGCCTGTGGATCTGTGAAACTGCATGGTGAGAAAACACCTTTAACTCTTAGTAACCCCTGAAAAGACAATAACTTCTACAGCTTTTTCCAATACCAAAGGCTTACAAGCTCTATTTATTCCACATTATCTGTTTAAAGTCACTAGGGCGGTAGTATAGACTGCATTGCATTTACCCCTAATAGAACTGACGTTCTCTTTAGCTCTTCCTGATTTATTTCAATGGAGCAGTTTTCCATTACTAGAAATCAAACAAAGACAAAAGTTATATTTTAAATGATGCCACAGCAGTATCCAAAAATTATAAGATGGAGTGAACAACTATGTGAGGCATCAGTAAAATTGTTTTACAGGTTCTAAATATTAACTTAGGCCCCATTCACATAGCGTGTTTGCTCCCCATTTGTGGAATCTGTTGGGATACCATGAGAAATGTATCCAAACGGATACTGTGGGTGGCCATGTACTATATGTCAATCGAACAGTTAGGCTATGTTCACACGGCTTATTTTGGGACACATTTCGCCACGTATTGAGAGCGTACTGCGCTCTAATATGAGCGAAATTCGCCCCAATCATTGCGGTAATCCACAGTTCTCATAGAGATACAGTATTCGAGTACTAACAGTCTATGGGCTGGCAGGCTGCCGGCCGTCCCGCATCGCGGGAGTATGCGCCGATCAGCGCAACTCCCGAACGCCCTGCGTAATTGCACTGTACGGCCCGCATTTAAGCCGTGTGAAAATAGCCTTAGGGTTCGTTTACACGGTAAAGACCAAATACTGTTTTTAGCACGCAGGGGGACAGCTTTTGTCCGCAGTTTGCGGATTCAAGCCCTCCCTCTTTGCATCTACATATTGTTTTGCCAAGTTTTATCAATATAGGTTCCGGATACAGCTTTAAAGAAGTCTAGTCAATCAGGATATAACCCAATTTTATTTAACATAGGAATTAATCAATCAATTATGATAAAATTATAAAATATGAGTAATATAATAAACTGGTTACAGGAAATAGTGTGATATTATGTACAGTTTTGCTAAATATGTATTTACAAAGGTTAAATACTTACAAAACTTCACCTCAGAGCTTATAACATCACCTGTTCATAAATCTTAAGCCATGAGAAGCTAATTGCGAGAACAGGGAACTCCAGGGACCAACATGTCAGGTTTGGCTTACCAAAAGGCAAACCAGAAATGTGGATCCTCTGAACCACTGCAAGCAATGGTATAAGCCACGCCAGGAAGCGGAGTCTAAGTAGGTCCGGTTTTCACCAGAGCCCGCTGCAAAGCGGGATGGACTTGCTGCGGCTTATTGCTACCAGGTCGCTACCCCTGACGTGATGTGCTTGCGGTGGCAGCCGAAGTGTGGCGTGGTACAAAATCGTGGAGCAGACTCAGTCAGGGACAGGCAGGAAGGTCGGGACAGGCGGCAAAGGTTGGTGGTCAAGGGACGAAGGCAGAGAATACGGTACACGGAATAACACTAGATACTTCAGGAACGCTTCCTCTCCAGGCACAGGGCACTATCGATTCGGCAAGTATCAAAGGGAAGAGGTAGGACTTAAATAGGATCAGCGCCCAGTGAAAAACAATCACCGGCGCGCTGTGCCTTTAAATTGAGATGCAGTACTGCGCGCGCACCCTAGGGGGCGAGCGTGCACCCGGCCAGCAGTGGAAGCTTGCGCCCCGGAGCACAGCAGAGGCGCGGTGAGGAAAGGGACAGAGCTGCGAGCACGCCCGCAGCCCGAGGACCGACGCTGCTGGGATGTGGGTGTGCCCGCGACCCGACACGGGGGTCGCGGAGACACTCATGACACAACACCAATGTGAGCGTCCTCAACACTGGGTACAAGAGCTTCTGAAGTCACCAAAGTCTCTCTGGTTCTTATATGTCTTAAACATAAATCTGGCAGACACAACCTACGTATTGTGTCAGCTCAGAGCACAGGGGTCTTTTGTATTACCTCATCCTGTACCATGGATGGGCCAGCTCCCTGAGTCTAAGATAAGGCATACAAAATCACACCTAAACCAGATGATGGGCCTCATTAGGTCGTAAATTAAGTAACTGAAGCCTGTAGGCTTGAGAGATAAACAGAGGTATGCAAGCCTGTGTGATTGTAACTTGTGATACAACAATGGAAATTATAATTAGCTTAATATACAAGAAATGGAGATTAACACATCAAATAGTCACAAATTTCCCTAGCACTACACATGTTCATGTTCCACCCGAAAAACAGGGGGTAGAATGAACGCCGGCGGTGTAAAAAAAAAACCTCCAGTGGAAAGTCTGTGCAGTGGAGACTTTTCTATTTAACTTAATGTAAAAGGTTGACAGTCGGTTTACAAACGGCTTTTAAATCCAAAAACCGCCTGTAAATCCGATTAAAAACCTGTGCCGTGGGGACAAAAAAATTTGGTCTACCATGCCTTTGTGCTCGATGCAGAACCTGTATGGTCAGTATATAGGGCACATGAAGTCCAATATGGACTATGTTTGCACTACAGAACTCTATGGCTCTGTCACAGCCCTGCCACAGTGTCCATCCGGATAAATTTCTCATAGTACTCCAACTGATACCACAAACGGGGAGCAAACAATTTGATGTAAGTAGGGCCTAACTTTGGTTCACTATCTTGGCTTGTTGGTATTTGGTATTGTCAGCGATAATGTGTTGGATGATAAGCTTTACTTAGGGTGTTTTCACACAGAGCGTTTTGTGGTGAGTTTTTGACTTGTTTTTTGGTGCCTTTTTTGGTGTGTATTTTTCCTGCAGAAATACACAGCAATTAAATGCTATGCATTTCTGCAAAAAAAAAAATACGCACCAAAAATGCTCCATGTGAAAATCCCCTTATGCTGTTAATCAGCGGCAATATGTGTACTAGATGTAACTAGATTTAAGCATTATACTGGCAGTAGCTGACAGGGCTATACAGCTGGATCTGGATTTTGTGTCTAAGGTAATGTTTGGACTTCTGCTGTGTTGCTAATAAATGTTTTCCCCTGAGTCTGTTTTAGGCCCTAAAACAGCTGATAAGCAGAATCCTTCACTTGCATCAGCGTCCACTGAAATCACTAAGGGCATGTCCCCACGGCAGGGGTTTGCGGACGGTTTTTCAGACGGTTTGCGGTTTTGCAGACCGTCTGAAAAACCGTCTGCAAATGAGCACAACGGGCTCCTATGGAAAACCCGTGCAGTAGTCCCCACTTTTTCAAACCGCCAGCCGCCTGAAAAACATTAAACATGCACATTCTTCCGTCCGCTTGTCGGACGGAATATCTGCATGTCAATGTGAAGGGGGAGGGCTTTTCTCCACTCATCGCGGAAAAAAGCCGACCGGTATTTGTCCTCTGCCGTGGGGACATGCCCTAAGGGTATGTTCACATGGCGTGTTGAGTCCATGTTTACATACGTTTATAGATGCATGTTGGGATCCATGTTTTGGACCCTAAACGGACCCAAACACACACCTAACAATGAGCAGTGTGATTACATTGCTTTCCATGTAAAACATGAATCGGCGTTCAGACGAGTGATCACCGATGCGTGTTTACTTGTGTCTTTCTGATTTGTCTTTTGGATCCATTCAAAGAATTGTCATGTCAATTCCTGATCCGTTTGACACAGAAGGTGTCCTATTTAAAACTATAGGGTGCATTTCTGCTGCAGCCAAAACGTATCCAAACACGCAGTTGTGTGTTAGGGCTTGTTCACACGACGTTTTTCAGATCCGTTTTTTGATCCAAAAAACGTTTCTAACAATGTGCAGTTTGATTTACATTGGTCTTAATGTAAAACACGCATCTCCGTTCAGACGAGTGATCACTGCTGCGCTTTCACTTGCTTCTTTTCAATGCGTTTTTAAAATCCGTTTTAAGAATTGACATGTCAATTCTACTTGCGTTTTACGCAAGTGAAATTCCCATAGGAAACAATGGAGTGCGCTTCATGGAGCCTGAAAAACTGATCCAAAAACGCAACATACATTTGGGTACATTTTGGATACCAAAAGCGCATCCGAAAAAGGCATTGGCTTTAAATTTGTAGTGTAATACACTAAATCGGCCGCTAGAGGTCTCATTTGATGTAAAAGCACTGTTTAAACTCTAGTAACCTATTGTGGAAAGGTGTAATGTAATATGAAATCCAAAATATGGCGCTTCCATTATTTCACATGTGTTTAAACCTATAACTCACTTTTTAATATGTTTTAAATAAAAAAATAAGTTTTTTAGTATAGAATAGGTGTTTATAGAAATTATAGAAGTTTTTAATAATTCTATACTAAAAAATAGCTTTTGTTTAATTCAAAACATATTAAAAAGTGAGTTATAGGTTTAAACATATGTAAAATAATGGAAATATTGGATTTACTCTTCTAAGTCACTTTCCACAATAGGTTACTAAAGTTCAGTGCTTCTACATCAAATGAGACCGATTTAGTGTATTACATTAAAGATTCTACCTTTTCAAACCTCTGTGGATGGTATCATTTGTGATTAATCATTAGTTACTAATACTTAATAATAACTAATAATTATTAATTATTGATAAATAAGGAGGATGAGCTTCCTGTTGATGAGCAAAGGGAGGAGGTAAATTCCAACTTAAATGTTTCTTGTCTAACCCAGGAACAAGTGCAGCTCCGCCTTAGGAAGCTTCAAATAGACAAATCCCCAGGCCCTGACGGTATACACCCGCGTGTCCTAAGGAACTTAAGTAATGTGATAGATAGGCCCCTATTCTTAATATTTATGGACTGTATAATCATGGGGTATGTCCCAAAGGATTGGCGCATAGCTAATGTGGTGCCAATATTTAAAAAGGGGTCAAAAGGTGATCCAGGAAACTATAGGCCGGTAAGCTTAACTTCTATTGTGGGTAAAATGTTTGAGGGTTTTCTCAGAGATGCTATCTTAGAGTATCTCACTGAAAATAAAAGTATAACGCCGTTCCAGCATGGGTTCATGAAGGATCGGTCCTGTCAGAATAATCTCATCAGCTTCTATGAGGAAGTCAGTGCTAGACTGGATCGAGGTGAGGCACTGGATGTCATATATTTGGATTTTTCTAAAGCATTTGATACTGTTCCACATAAAAGGTTGGTAAGTAAAATGAGAATGCTTGGACTGGGGGAAAATGTGTGCAAGTGGGTAAGCAACTGGCTCACTGATAGAAAACAAAGGGTAGTAATTAACGGTACATACTCAGACTGGATCCCTGTTACTAGTGGGGTACCACAGGGCTCAGTATTGGGCCCTATCATCTTTAAGATTTTCATTAATGATCTTACACAGGGATTGCACAGTAGAATATCGATCTTTGCAGATGATACTAAGCTCTGTAAAGTAATCAACACAATAGAGGACAATGTGTTATTACAAAGGGATCTGGATAAGTTGGAGGCCTGGGCAGAGAAGTGGCAGATGAGGTTTAACACTGATAAATGCAAGGTTATGCACATGGGGAGGAAAAATCCATTACATGATTACATGTTAAATGGAAAAACACTGGGTAAAAGTGACATGGAGAAGGACTTGGGAATCCTGGTGGACAGTAAACTTAACTGTAGCAGCCAGTGTCAGGCAGCAGCAGCCAAGGCAAATAGGATCATGGGTTGTATTAAAAGGGGCATAGATGCACATGATGGGAACATTATTCTCCCACTATATAAGTCACTAGTTAGACCACAAATGGAATATTGTGTACAGTTTTGGGCACCAGTGCACAGGAAAGACATTGTAGAGCTTGATCAGGTACAAAGGCGGGCAACAAAATAATAAAAGGACTGGGTGGACTGCAATACCCAGAAAGATTAGCAAGGTTAGGGTTATTTAGTTTAGAGAAAAGATGGCTTCGGGGGACATAATACATATGTTTAAATACATCAAAGGTCAAAATAGAGATCTCTCCCAAGATTTATTTATACCCAGGACTGTATCTAGAACAAGGGGACATCCTCTACGTCTTGAGGAAAGAAAGTTTCTACACAAACATAGAATGGGATTCTTTACTGTTAGAGCAGTGAGACTGTGGAACTCTCTGCCAGAGTAAATTGTCATGGTGAACTCAATAACAGAGTTCAAGAAGGGCTTGGATACATTTCTAGATTTAATAATATAACAAGTTATAGGGACCGGGATTCTGGAGAAAGGTCTGGATACATTTCTAGATGTAATAATATAACAAGTTATAGTGACCAGGATTCTGGAGAAGAGTCTGGAGACATTTCTAGATGTAATATAACAAGTTATAGGACCAGGATTCTGGAGAAGGGTCTGGATACATTTCTAGATGTAATAATATAACAAATAATAATGACCAGGATTCTGGAGAAGCATCGCTGATCCAGGGATTTATTCTGATGCCAGATTGGAGTCAGGAAGGAATTTTTTCCCTAACATGAGGTCAATTGGCTTCTACCTCATATGGGTTTTTGCCTTCCTCTGGATCAACACTTTAACACTTTAGCAACACTTTAGCAAATGGGCTGAACTGGATGGAGATATGTCTTTTTTCGGCCTGACAAACTATGTAACTATATATTTATAACTATTAATAATTAATAACAAATAATTATTAATTATTGATAACTAATAATTATTAGAATAATAATTAATAACTCTTAATTATTGATAACTAATTATTATTAATTATTAATAACTATTGATGATTCTTACTTACTAATAATTATTAATAATAAATTATTTATTAATAATTTATATTAATAGTTAATTAACAATTCATAATAATTATTATTAGTTAGGGTTAGGGTTAGTTAAGGTTAGGTTAAATCATTAATTGTAAATTAATTATCAAAAGGGTGTTTTTGGTCATGGAATAGGTTAAATTAATAGATAATTGATTTGAAAGAAAAGGCATTGAAAAATGGATCCGAAAAACGCATCCAAAAAACGCATGCAAGACGCATGCAAAACCCGTGCAAAAAAACATCAGCTACTGTGTTTTTGGATACGTTTTTTGGATTCAGTTTTCTTCTGGTAAAAAAAAACCAATCCAAAAAATGGATCCAAAACGTCGTGTGAACAAGCCCTTAGATGCGTGTTGGTTGCGTTTTGAATCCGATTGACGCAGTGCTTTTGGATGCGATTTTCGGATCCAAAACGGATCCAAAAACGCCATGTGAACATACCCTAAGACACACTGAGTTCAATAGGCACTGTAGTTCAGACACAAAATATGTGATTTTTTTTTATTTATGTATCTGTAATACTTATATCTATCTACAGTACATACAGTATCTCACAAAATTCAGTATACCCTTCATATTTTTGTAAATACTGTATTATATATTTTCTAGGAACAACACTGAAGATATGATATGTTGATATAATGTAAAGTGTACAGGTGAGGATAAAGGTGCTGGACTGGCCAAGCATGTCTTCAGACCTAAACCCTACTGAGCATCTGTGGGGCATCCTCAAAAGGAAGGTGGAGGAGCGCAAGGTCTCTAACATCCTCCAGCTCTGTGATGTTGTCATGGAGGAGAGGAAGAGGATTCCAGTGGCTGCAACCTGTGAAGCTCTAGTGACCTCCATGCCCAAGAGAGTTAAGGCAGTGCTGGAAAATAATGGCGGCCACACAAAATATTGACACTTTGGGCACAATTTGTCCATTCTCACTTAAGGGTGTACTCACTTTTGTTGCCAGCGGTTTAGACCACTTAGAATTGATGGCTGTGTGTTGAGTTTTTTTGAGGACGCAGCAAATTTTACCCTGTTATACAAGCTGCACAATGACTACTTTATATTGTATCACAGTGTCATATCTTCAGAGTTGTCCTTTTGTGAGATACTATATACAGGCAGTCCCCGGGTTACAAACGGGATAGGGACTGTAGGTTTGTTCTTAAGTTGAATTTGTATGAAAGTTGGAACAGCTATATTTATTAAACTGGTTGTCTCACTACAAGGATTGCTTTTAATGTTAAAGATCTTGCAAAAACAAATCACTTTGCAATATGTGTCCATTAGCAGTGTCCTACCTATTCCCCTCTTGTATGGGCTGCATCAGCTCCTCAGGTCCCTATAGCTACAGACCTGTTTGATCTCTCTTGATAGGCTGCCAGCGCTGGTCGCTATATCTACAGACCTGTTTGATCTCTCCTGATAGGCTGCCAGCACTGGTTGCTATAGCTACAGACCTGGCTTCTACTGCAGCCTAGTGGAAGCCAGTAAACACGCTCCTGAATTCAAAGTGAAACCAAGAAAACAATACGAATCAATGTAGTCAGACAACCCCTTTAAATGTAACTCCCTCACAAAAGTTTTTTTTTAGTTTTGGATAGTGCAGGGAAGGGTGTTTACATTTGTTATGCTGTCTGAGCCCTTGTTAAGAAGATTTCACCTAATTTTCACCTAATGTGCTGCTGTGGCATGTTGGCACTTGTCATTCCACAGCCACTATTTGCTGCGGAACATGGAACTACAAGTGGCAGGATGCCCCAGAAGTCTCCAATTGTAACTAGGGGATAGATGTAAGTCAGAAAGGTGTAAGTCGGGGACTGCCTGTATATATATTATTATATATATATATATATATATATTATATATATTATTATATATAAATATATATATATATAACTTTTAAGGGGTCTTTAGGAAATATCCAAAGTCCACCTCTCAGTTTCTTTATGCTTTTTCGAGACACCCCCAGCAGTCAGATATAGGACTGAAGATTATGATGTTAAAGGGACACTACCATTAATTTTTTTCCCCTACACATTGACAAGCAATATGACTTTCATTTGTATTTGTATCCTGATTTCTTCTCTAACTCTGTGAGCTCTGATAGCAGCAGTGAAAATTACTTGACTGTTCTCGTCCAGGCCTAATAGGGCTTGACAGGTCTGTTACCTGCAGAACCTGGTAACTGTAAAGAAAGCTGGAAACCACCCCACCCACAGTGCACCAAAAGATTAACCCATTATCCTTTCATGTATTACTCACTAAAGGCATGGTGAAGTCAATCTGCTGGGTCACATGATATGCAGTTCAAAAAAATCACTCCCACTAAAAGTTGAGGCAGGACAAACCAGGCATGAAATGACTTTGTGGCAAAACCAGGCTTCTCCAAAATGTCGCCTTTTTTCAGAATACCTGGTAGCGGTTTGCAAAATAGCGATTTCTTTCTCTTTCTAGTTTTCTTTAAAAATAATATGAATTCTTACCAGCCAGGATTGTGATAAGTGGAAGTTCAATGTTGTAAAACAAATCCCACAATCCTTCAGCCTGCAAAGTAATAATAATTGAAATAATCATTTTTTATTTTACTTGGACTTAAATGTAGCTTGGTGATTACATAGCAATATTTTCTTATATTTAAAAAAAATAAAAGTAATTAATCACATCTTACATTGAGACTCAATTCATTAAAGTCTACATTTGGGCCATATTCACACAGTGCATGAGCAGGAGTGCACTGGGCAGCAGGGTGGTTTATTGGTTAGCCCTGGGGTCTTGGGTTCAAATCCAACAAAAGACAACATCTGCAAGGAGTTTATATGTTTTCCTACACTCTAAAACATACAGATATACTAAATATTAATATTAAATACTATACTAGAATTCAGATTATGGGACCGGGATCAATTTGAATAGACAATCTCTGGACAGCTCTGTGGAATATAAAGGTGCTATAGAAATAAGTACAATAAATAAATGCACAGGGCTTTGATTGTAGATCTCTGTGCCCTTCCCTTTAAGTACTCAGGCTTTAGTTAAAGGGGGAAAAAAAACTCAAAAAAACTGCACTATTCCTAAGACATTTTATATCCAAGCATCTTACCTTTAAGGGTATGTTCACACAGCGTTTTTGCATCCACTTTTGGATCCATGTTGCAATCCCATGTGAAACATGTGAAACACATAGCTGTGTGTTTGGATGTGTTGGACGCAGCAGGAGCGCACCCTATCATTTTAAATAGGGCTCCTGCTGCGTCTTTCGGACCAAGAATTGACATGTCAATTCTTGGAAAGGATCCAAAAGATGGATCTGAAGGACGCAGTGAGACGCACATTGGCGATCACTCGTGTGAACGCCGATGAGTGTCTCATATTAAAAGCAATGTAAAGCACATTATTATGTGTTAGCTGCGTGTTTGGGTCTCGTTGGGGACTGACAGATGGATCCAAACACGCAGCTATAAAGCGTATGTTACACGGACGAAAAAGACAGTGTGTGAACATACCCTAACCCCTTACCGACATTGGACGTACCTGTACGTTCTGGCCAGGAGAGTCTTTCTGCAAATAGACGTAAAGGTAGGTCCTGGACATATTACAGTTGGCCCATGAGATTTCATTGCCCCGATCTGGCCATAGACTACAATGGGACAAAGTAGCTCGCGCTCTGATTGGCTGGAATAGCTAGCTCAACCAATCAGATCTTTTCTGCATTTTTACTGTATTTTGAACTGTCCCGCCTTTGAATGTGATTGGTCAATTCTCCTCCATAGGTTAAAATGGGTCCCTGTCGCTCCTATTCTCATTGGCCAGGATTGCCAAGCCCCGCTAGTCAGCCAATCAGCTCTTTTCTGCATTTTACTGTATTTTGAACTGCCCCGCCTTTGAATTTGATTGGTCAATATTCTCCTGGGTTTAAAAGGTCCCTGTCGCTCCTTTCTGTTTGGGCCCAGGATTGCCAAGCCCCCGCTGCTCAGCCTAGTTTCTTTTTCATTTTTATTTTGAACTGTCCCGCCTTTGAATTTTATTGGTCCATAATTCTATAGGTTTTTTAAAGGGTCTTGTCGTCCTATTCTGATTGGTGGTTTCTCACCGACCAATGAGAAGAGCTTACAGAATTTGAATTACTGTATTTTCCGCCAATTTCCAAGATCCTAATTCCTGATGTAGCGCCATTCTAGATTTTTGGAAAGTGATTTTTTTTAATGGTTTTTTTTTTTTTTTGGAAGGTTTGAGCTCTTTTTCTGAAAATGTTTTACACCTACTAAAAGCTATTTTTTTTTTGGAATCATACTCCATGCTGCACGGAGCTGAGAGCCGAGATTTCTTTTGCGATCTTCTATATGTTTCCTCTCATGTTACGTTCTCGCTTCACTTCGCCTCCTCCGGCTCATTTAAACCAGAATCAACCAGGTCTGCCTGTCGGAGCTGACGAGCGCTGCAATGCGCCGCACTTTGCCGACCCGCGATCATACATGTCTCGGAGTATACGAATGAGCTGTATCCTGCCCCAGAACGCCCACACCGCGGCCATTACACGCCCCTTCATGTTAGTCGCATCTGAAAGTGGCGAAGGCTGCGCCTAATATCGCATCCGTGCGCCCGACAGGGGATTCGGATCGGTGAGGCGAAGTATACGCAAGAAAACAGGCACAAATGCCGATCATACATGTCGCCCAAAGTGTTTTATTGTGTAAAAGCAGTAAAACCTAAACAAAATATACAAATTTGGTATAGCTGTAATCATATTGATCTGCTGAGTAAAGCTAGCATGTCATTTATACCACACGGTGACAGCTGTAAAAAAATAAAAAATGCAGAATAAAAAAAAATTACTAGGATTGCTATATTTTGTTCAAAACACAAAATCTTGATAAAAAGCTATCAAAGCGTCACATAAAAGTAACAAGTTGGTGGCTTTCTGCTATCTAGCACCACTGAATGGGTTCTCTAATCTATGGTTTCTATTATCCATACCTTTCATTACTGTAATATGTGTTGATGTTTCCATTTTCTGTAGCGGTTGGGAGCCCATCTCATTTTGCTAAAGGACACTTTGAATGCTAGTTAGGCCCCTGACTGGTAAACCTATATTTATGTATATTGTACTCACTGCAATCTTTATTATATATTATATTTATAATATTTATAGTACTTTTTTTTACCTGAAGTTTGTGCTCGAGGCTCATCGTCAGATGGTATAAAACAGCCATTGTTCTGCAAGTTTTTTGGAGCTGGAAAATACAACACAGACTAAAATCAATGGACAATTATTCTGGTTATTTTAAATTTAAGACAATTTCATAAAATTTCTAAAATTATCCATGTGTTGTCCCATACTTGTCTGGTGGATTGTTGACCCTCTATATTGTAACCAGCATAAGTCCAGTAAACCAAATATATGTCTAAACAGCTTGAATAAAATGTGTCTACTTATGCAGAGTTATCCAATACATTGAAGCCAATAGCTTGTCTATGTCAATCTATGAAAGGAAATTGCTGCTGCTACAAGGAAGGAAAAAAAGTGATACTTACCTCCCTACTCATATCTGTTAGGCCATGTCCCCACGGCACGGTTCTTCAGCCAGTTTTTCAGCCGGTTCTCGGTTTTGAAAACCGGCTGTAAACCGGCTGAAAAACTTTCACACGGACCTTAATGGAAAATCCGTGCAGTGGTCCCCACTGCACAGATTTTCCGCCCGGCGGTTTTTCAGACCACCGGCGGTCCGAAAAATATAGAACATGTTCATTCTTCCAACCAGTTTTCGGATGGAATATGAACATGTGTATGTGAAGGGGGAGGGCTTTTCTCCGCAAACCGCCATGTTCACGGCCCGAAAACATTTGTCCTGTATTTGTCCTGTGCCGTCTAAACGGACCCTAAGGGTATGTTCACATGACAGCATGAACTGTACACACTGCTATATGCTTGCAGCTTCAATGGGATGTGCTGGACAGCACGTACCTCTGAAGCCTCTCAGTGACTGTCATTCTTCCCGGTGCATAATCACCAGGAAGAATTGACATGTCAGTTCTTTTCCCGGCGCGTATTGTGCGCTGGGGGAAAGAACACATAATCAATGACAGCTATCAATTTCCGTAATGTTGGTCCGTACTTCAGGCGTACTGAAGCGCAATTATGCGTGAACATACCCTCAAAGCGCTGCCTCACTAGGTATTCTGATTACTTCCGGCTCCTGATGGGCTGCAGATTGGCTCCAGTGGTCACAAGTTAATGCTCAACATTACTGTTTGGAAGTAAATGTTCCACACTGTAATGTCAGAAAAAGACTTGTGATCGCTGCAGCCAATCAGCGGCTGCAGCATGTATGTGCAGATCGCTGGGATTCATCAAGGTACTGTTTTTATTATATTAGCTCAGCTGTTACTGGTGTTACTGGTTACTGGTCTGTCAACAGGCTTGTCAGCTATTTCCAAGACAGGGCAGAGGGGAGAGGCTCCTGCTGCAGCCAGTTACCTTACAGTGAGACACAAGACAGTAAGGAATAGAGTGGGCTTGTTGTTACCAATAATAACCTATGGCGTTGTCAGTACAACTCTGGGATATAAAACATGAGCTATGATTCTGGTTATGGAAAGTACTTATAAAGTAACTCACTTTGGCAAAGATTAATGACCTCTATAAAGTGTTCTAGGTCATCATTTATAAGTGAACATATGCCTTGAACGACATTCTTCCTACTTCTGCATCATCAGTGCTTTTTGGATGACTAGATATAAAACACCCACAATGTCTCTGGATCTGTAGTCACAAGCTCATGAATATGTTTCATGCCTGACTGCAAGTAATAATCCACAGAGTTCAATGGTGTTACTGTGCACATTAATAATAAAGTGGCTCTGTCCAAAAGGTTAAGAAGAAGCAGTGGATTTCGGTAAAAAATTAGAAATTAACTATCGGAAGGTGGAATCCTCCTTTACCATCCAAGTATGTGTAAATGTCTATAAGCTTAGGATGGGGTCACGCTATGTTCATGGCTACGTTGCAGGTATCTGTCGGGTACAGTGAGCAAAAGTACCCCAACAGATACTGCGATGCGTCAACACCAAAGGGAATAATTGAACAGATATAGCTCTGCTTGGGCTACGTTGTCTCTATTTCCCAACAGTATACACATTTCCTGCGGGATTCAATAGTGTAGTACATTATGTTTAATCAATAGAGATTGTAAATATGTTGGGTGGTTTATGCTACTCAATTAAAGAGCAGGATGTAATACAGTTATATGGTTGAGGAGTAATATATAGGGTTATACGATAGAGGAGAGGTGCTGGGCTCTGTGATATATAGGGTTATATGATAGAGGAGAGAAGTTGAGCTCTGTGATATATAGGGTTATATCACAGAGGAGAGGAGTTGAGCTCTGTGATATATAGGGTTATATGATAGAGAGGAGCTGAGCTCTGTGATATATAGGGTTATATGATGGAGGAGAGAAGCTGAGCTCTGTGATATATTGGGTTATATGATAGAGGGAGAGAAGCTGAGCTCTGTGATATATAGGGTTATATGCTAGAGGGAGAGGTGCTGGGCTCTGTGATATATAGCAGGGGTCCCCAACTCCAGTCCTCAAGGCCCACTAACAGGTCATGTTTTCAGGATCTCCCACAGAATTCCCTGACAATTATTAAATCACCTGTGCTAATGCTAAGGAAATCCAGAAAACATGACCTGTTAGTGGGCCTTGAGGACTGGAGTTGGGTACCACTGATTATGGGTTATTTTCCCAAAAATTTGTGCTCGAAACCCCGGGAAAAAAAAAAGACAAAACAGACAAAAAGGCGACAGATGTGTTTTATTCCCAATTTAAATTTTTTTAAAAATTAGGTTTTTCTTTTCTCACTGATTGGGTTTGGGACTCAATGGCACAAGCAGTTTGAGTTTTTCTTGAATTTCCTGTCAGCAGCCGGGTCCCCTTTATACACTCCCTTTAGCCATTTTGGGGGTTTGAGAAATAAAATCCAAAAAAAAAAAGAGGAAATGAAGCTTGTTCAAAAAGACTCCAAAGGAGTTTTTCCGCGCTCTTAAATTGGATTTGCAAGGGGATTTTCTTATTTGAAAATCTTTTATATATAAAAAAAATACCGATACATAAAAATTTTCTAAAAAAAAATTATGGCCCCTAAAAGCGTTTGCGCGATTCTCTCGCGCTTCATCAGGAGTATATATCTCAAAACAAACCCTTTATATAATTTTAAAAACCCCTCCCTTTTTTTGCATTTACCTCCCTTTATTTTAAAATTAAGGTCCTGCAAATAAACGGCCCTTCCTTTCCCCTAGATAACTATTCCCCACATTTCCTTAATTTTAAAAACAGACTTTTATTTCATCGTAAACAAAAAAAGTTATAAACATTTAAAACATTCTTTCCTATTTTAAAAAGCGAGGGGGGAAAACTCCCTTTCCCGGACGGAACCAAAATTTGGGCGGAATTCCTCTATCCCCAATTCATTCCCCCAAACTTGAGGCCTAGCTCAATGTGTGTCTCACGCCCTATTGGCTCTGTATTTTTAAAGGCTTTTTATATAAAAAACTTTGATGGGGACCGGGTTGCCCCATCGTGGCCAACTGTTCATGGGGACCCTGGGGAAATTGTTATCCTCTCGGACTATAATCCATATGGGTTTGCAAATTG
>JAODAL010023985.1:25000-61537 GCA_025379985.1 Phyllomedusa bahiana | reverse complement strand
TATATTATATTTTTTATGGGTGTGGTTGGTATAAATATTATAATATATGTATATATATGTATAGTGTGTGTATATTATGTAAGTGTGTGTTGTTTTTGTGTGTGTGTAAAAATATATATAATGTAATTTATGTATAGTGTGGTGTGTGTGTGGGTATATATAATGTATAGTGTGGTGTGTGTGTGTGTATATTTTTATATATTATAATAAAAAAAATTTATATAGTATATTATGTATGTGTGGTGTGTAATGTAATAATGTATATGTTTGTGTGTATAATAATATAATTATTTATATTTATGTATAGCGTGTGTTGTATAATATATATATATATATATATAAATAAAATTATGTATGCGGTGTGATATTTATAATGAAGCGTGTGGTATATAATAATTTAAGCGGTGTGTTTTTAATATAATATATGTATAGCGTGGTGTATATATATATAAAAAAATTTATAGTATAGCGTGTGTGTGTATATATATATATGTATAGTGTGTGTATATAAAATGTATAGCGGTTGTTATATATATATGATAGCTGTGTGTATAAAAATATTATAGCGTGGTGTTTGTATATAATATTTATAGTATACGGTTGGTGTTTAAAATATATATATATATATATATATGTATAGCGGTGTGTGTGTGTGTATATATTTATATAATATATGAAGCGTGTATGGGGGGTGGTGTGTAATATAATATATATTTTAAAAATATATCTTATCAAAAGGGGTTGTATAATATTTTAATATATATATGTTTTAAAAATATATATATATAATATCTTTTAGGGTGTGTGTGTGTGTATATATTTATGTAGCGTGTGTATATTTATGAGTGTGTGTATATTTATGTAGCGTGTTGGGGTATATTATGTAGCGTTTTTTTTTATTTATATGGGTTTTGGTGTATATTTATTACGTGGGGTTTAATTTAGTAGGGTGGCATTTTAATAGGTGTGTATATTTATGTAGCGGTTGCATATTTATGTGGGGCATATTATGTAGCGTGGAAATTTTTTAAAGCATGGTGAAAATTTATGTAGCGTTTTTTATATTTATATGGGGTTGTGGATTTTATGTAGCGTGTGTATATTTATGTAGCGTGTGTTTATATTTATGTAGCGTGTGTGCGTATTTATATAGCGTGTGTGTATTTATGTAGCGTGCGTGTGTATTTATATAGCGTGCGTGTGTATTTATATAGCGTGCGTGTATATTTATGTAGCGTGTGTATATTTATATAGCGTGTATATATTTTATTGCTCTACATCTGTATGTACTGTATGGATTTTTATAACCATGGTCCTTTTTATAGAGCCCTCCTATGTCCCAGTGATGTATGGCGCCATATAGTGCACATGGTGATTTATGATCCTGTATGTCTCTCTGTGCTGAGTCCTTACAAGGTATTTCCAGTAGGATCTTTCCGTCTCTGGCTGCGGCGCTGTCGGTCACATTCACCATCGGCTTCGGGAATATTTCAGGAATGCTGCAGCTTCTCTTTTCCTTTGGCCCTCGCTGCCCGTCCACGAGAGCCGTCGCCAGGCCTCGTGCCAAGCCGCGCACAGTCCTGTCAAAACCTTTCTTGCTGCTCACATAACATTGCATAAATTAGGCCAATACCGGACCCTCCTCTCAGTGCAGGTTATAGCGGATCTCCCGACTCCCCTCCTAATCCTGTCTCTCTAAACGGAGATCTTCCAGATGTGTATTTCTTGCTGCACCATCTCCTCCGGAAAATATTAGCTTTCAACATGTAGGGGAACAATAAATGAAGACTTTTTTTTCCAAATAGATTGCTTAGTTTATTTTTCTTTGTTGAGGAGATGAGAGATTTTATCAGCTCTGAGTGCACTCAGGTTTGTCTAGGTTACCGACCTGCTCTATCTGCTGTTTGTCTTATCTTATGGCAGGGATGATATAATCACACAGGTCGGCACACAGAAACCCGCCCTCCCCTTTAGAGCCGATGCTATCTATCTAACAAACAAAGGAACTAATTTTCTTTTGTTCACTTTAGCCTTTAAGCTTTTCTGGGGCTTTAGATAAACATCTCCTGCTCTCATGTCTGTGTAATTGACAGACCTATAGAGCTGATATGCTATCACCTATAGACCTGGGTGATGAGCCTGGTCCGACTCATCATCCACACATGGACCAGGAGGAGAGGATGAGTGAATGAAAGCTGCGCTTGGGTATCTGCGGATAGCTGTTTCGGGGTGTTTGCAGAGTAGGATCCTAGTTGGCTGGGAGAAAAGCTCTAGGGTTAGCTGGGAAGGGGTAATGTTCCTCATTAGGGAGAGGCGCCATGTAAGTATGTGGAGACTTGGATACAGTATCTGGTTGGCTCTAATCCCATTCACATTGCAAGACTCAGTGAGTAAAAGTGGTTTAAGGAACGCTACCTCCAATAGATGGCGCTGCAGAATGATTGCTCATTTTCCCCATTTTAGAAATATTTAAAAATTTTAGTGGGAAAAACTAATTTTCAAGTCTCCCCACCCTACAGAGTCGACCCCCCCCGGGGAGCGGAGCAGCTTTCCCGATAAAACCAGGGGTATCCCCCCCAAAGTATGCAGTGTCAGAATGGGGTGGCAGAAGCCCGCGCCCGTGGCGTTGAGGACCTGGGAGGGGCGCGGGTGTGGGGGGGGGGGGGTGCGCGGCTGTGGCGTTGAGGACCTTGGTGGGGAGGCGTGCCTGTGGCGTCGAGGACCTTGGAGGGAGGGGTGCGCGGCTGTGGTTTTAAGGACCCTGTGGCGAGGGGGGGTCATGTCTGTGGCGTTGAGGATTTGGTGGGGGAGGCCGCACCTGTGGCGTTGGGGACCTTGGTGGGGGGGTCGCGCCTGTGGCATTGAGGACCTTGAGGGGAGGGGTGCGTCTGTGGCGTGTAGGACCTTGGTGGGGGGGCGCCTGCGGCGTCGAGGACCTTTGGGGGGGGAGGTGCGCAGCTGTGGTTTCAAGGACCCTGTTTGGGGGGGAGGGGGGCATGCCTTGGGGAGGACCCTTTGGGGGGGGGGGGGGTCGCGCCTTTGGCGTTGAGGACCTTGGGGGGGGGGGTTTCCGTGCCTGTGGCGTCAAACCTTTGGTGGGGGAGGGGGGGCCCCGTGGCTTTAGGAAATAGGGTAGGGGGGGGGGCTGTCGTGGGGTTAGGCCTTGGTGGGGGGGGGGGGGGGCCCGGCCACCCCACTCTAACACTGCACTCTTTGAGGGGATACCCTGGCTTACTAGGTAACGGGTGCTCCAGTTCACATGGGAGGCTCCCACCACTTCCTATTGGAGAAGGGCCCAGGTCTTGCATCTGACCCCCAACAACAACAACACACATTATGGGGGGATATCCTAAGTTCCTAGATAGTGGGTGACCCAGCGGTCATAGAAACCTCCCACCACTTTGGAGAATGGCCCATGTCTTGCCCCCATCTGCCGTATCTGACCACTAGACACCATACACTGTAAATAATAGGCCATGTTCACTACGCTTTTAATAAGGGACGGTATTTCAGTCCGTAATTACACACGCCGAGAACGCGAATTCCGCTGGAATACGTCCCATCATTACGGTAATCCACAGTTCTCATATAGACGATGATTTACGTCTCCTCTCCCTTGCTACGAGCCGAATCCCCGCCGAGGGGGGAGATAATTGACATGTGAATACTCGCCGCCACTGGAAGTTGCCGCAAGTCTATCCTGCGAGGTGACCGGCCCCGCCCGCACGCCTGCCCGCCCCTGGCCACACGGCGTAATTGCGGGATGTAATTACGCCCTGCAAATACACCGTGTGAAGGAAACTGTGTGAAGTGGCCCCTAATTGCGGGCACTGTGCATGTTGGGAATGGGGGGCCACGGCCGCTGTGAAGGTTGTGTGGTCTGAGCTGAATTCTTCCGTGTAATTTTGGCTCCTGGGCCGACGTGCCCCGCGGCTCCGGCTCCGGCATCGCCTTGGGGCAGCCGGGGCTGTATTCGGCCTCGGTCGTACGTTGTGGGATCTCCTATTAATATACCATAAATACTTCCATCCTGGCGACAGGAAGCCCCCCCTCTCTCCTCCCTCTTCCGTCCTCACAGGACTTGGTGCCGGGGTCAGACATTGCCTCTTTCTTCTGCTCTGTGACTGTTGTATTGAAGGGGTTGCTGGTGACGTTCAGCTTCACAGGATCCGTCAACTGCAGAAGCCTGAAAGCTGCTGAGTTATGTAACTGCAGATGAGGGTTTTGGTTTGTGCATGCAGAGGGGCAATGCAAAGTCTGCAGACCACCCCCTCTGTGTAATACTGGCTCCTCTGGGCCCCCTTTATATGCCAGGGCCCTGGTGTAACTGCTCCCCCTACTCCCTTTCTATAGGTGTATGTATGTGCACAAAACTTTTCTGTGTATAAAACGAAATCGTTCTGTGATGAAAACTTCTGCAGCTTTCTCGTATACTTCACGTTTCAGTTTCTCAACACCTCTGCTTGCTGTCAGTAAATGGAGACATTCTTGATAGCCAGAGACTGTAACTAAACTGACCGAAATTTATCATGCAGTCAAGTACAGTTGTAGGGTGGGTCATAAGAGTCAGTTCTACTGGCGAACCTCAGAACTTGGCTCCACTGGTGGGCCCCCGGAGCTTGGCACCCCTGGTGGAGCCCCACGAATGAGCACCAAGTGTCAGCTCCGCTGGCGGGGCCCCACGAGTGAGCGCCGGGTGTCGGCTCCGCAGGCGGGGCCCCACGAGTGAGCGCCGGGTGTCGCCTCCGCTGGCAGGGCCCCGACTATTGATCGCCCGGGATGTCGCTCCGCAGACGGGGCCCCACGAGTGAGCGCCGGGTGTCGGCTCCGCTGGCAGGGCCTCATGAGTGAACGCCGGGTGTCGCCTCCACTGGCAGGGCCTCATGAGTGAACGCCGGGTGTCGACTTCACTGGCAGGACCCCACGAGTGAGCGGCAGGTGTAAGCTCCGCTGGCGGGGCCCCACGAGTGGAGCCCAGGAGTCGGCTATCCGCTGGCGGGACCCACGATTATGAGCACCAGGTGTGAGCTCCGCTGGCGGGGCCCCCTTGAGTGAGCGGCAGGTGTCGGCTCCACTGGCGGGGCCCCACGAGTGAGCGATAGGTGTTGCCTCCGCTGGCAGGGCCTCACGAGTGAGCGCCAAGTGTCAGCTCTGCTGGCGGGGACCACGAGTGCGACCAGTGTCTGCTCCGCTGGTGGGGCCCCACGAGTGAGCGATAGGTGTTGCCTCCGCTGGCAGGGCCTCACGAGTGAGCGCCAAGTGTCAGCTCTGCTGGCGGGGCCCACGAGTGCGACCCAGGTGTCTGCTCCGCTGGCAGGGCCCCACGAGAGAGCGCCGGGTGTCGGCTCCGCTGGCGGGGCCCCACGAGAGAGCCCGGTGTCGGCTCCGCTGGCGGGCCCACGAGAGGGAGAGTTTGTACAGTTGTTATTGGAGGCCACAGAGTCAGTTCTACTGGCGGGCCCCAGGGCTTGTCTCCACTGGCGGGGGCCCCACAGCTAGCCAGTTACTACATAGGAAATAAAGTATTACATGCTCACCCTTGCATGCAGTCTGTCCGGTTGGTCGGTGGTCATTACAGTAGCTCTGTTCTCTATGACCCATTCTCCCCCATCACAGACCCATGGCATCCATAGTCAGTAACCAGGTATAGGGGGAGCATTTTTACACCTACAGCTGCAATATTCACGGGGTCTTGGCCGCAGCGTCCACACTTAAACCTCAGAAGTCCATGGACGTCGTCAAGTGATCGGAGGTAAAAACACCTCTTGGACGACTCTAAGCAAGAGATGTATCCTTGGCCTGGAGTTGGGGGGCCTGTGCTATGTACTAAGATTGAGATCAGTCACACAACAGGTTCTCAGCCCCTGACCCGTCTCCTATTTCGTTGCGGTGACAGCAATGATTTGCACCAGGATATGGGAGCGACATATGGATTTGTTCTGGGAGAAACATGTGCAACCATTTCTTTCCCCTTAAAATAGTCCAGACCGTGGCGGATACTTGAAGATGGGACGAGAAGTAGACATCCGCTTGTGATTCACGACCGTGTGTGCACTGGGTCACAGTTACCTCCATAGCGCCAAGAGTCTTATGTAAAGTTGTAGTAGTGTTGAAGGTTTTTCTTATGTTCCTCTCCTAGAATGTATATAGACCTCCTATTAATGGTGGTGGACATTGTGTAGTACCTCGATTCTCCTGCGGGGGCGCTGCAGGGAAAAAGAACACTTTAATGCACACTTTCCAACTGTAATGGGGTTTTTAGTATCATAGACATTGATGGCATATTTAGATCATCAATATCAGGTTCGGTCCCACTTGTCTACAGAACGGGAACCCAAAAGCGTTTGCTGAGAATGGAGCAATGACTGTGCAAGCGGGGCCCCTCCCAATTCACTTTAATGAATGCAGTCACATGCAACTGCTCACCTGTACTCGGTGCGCCCCAATTAAATAAAACAGAGGTGCCCGCTAAGCAGTTAATTCCTTACATTCAGAGACAGAGGAGTTTTCAGTGGCCATCTAGAGATGGGTGCGGGTCCAACCTCTGATACCAGCACCTATCTGACATTAGGATATGCCATCAATTATTTGGGGTTTCCCCCCCCCCCCCACCCCCCCCCCCCCCCCCCCCCTACTGATGGCAAAAACCCTTTAAAAAGTGGGCCGCCCCAGAAGATTGAGTTATGGTGAACCCAAAGCGCCGTAAAAAATATACATCAGACCCCAATTATGCAACTGTGTAATGGCTTTGGAGGAAAGATGATTGACCAATGTGGTGTTGCCCAGCTTGCCTGGATTTTGGGTAACCTATCCTGTGCCCAGAAATGCAGGGTGATGCCACATTAGACAATCCGTTTAATTCCAGAGACAGCACAGCTGTGAGATAGGGCCAGGATCGGGCAGGCTGTTTGGCTGCCACAGGGTAGAACAAAATAACCCTCCCTAGGCCCACAAAAGGCTATGCTTGTGCCATGGTGTAGCTGCGACACGGTCCTTTCTGCACAGTCCAGGGATTGTCCAGTGCAGCAATCGTCATAGGCTGTGTTGCCACTTCTATAAAGCACAGCCTGCAGCCCATGCAGGAGACTTGCTATCTTTCCCAGGAGTCCGGGAGGTGTCCCCTATTTTCCGGAGCCTCCTGGATGTCCCATAAGAGTTGGCCACTATGACTTGGGACCGGTTCAGATCTGTGTCTGAGGTCCAATAGTACACCATCAATACAAGCAAATGGCACCAATCTCAAAACATGTCGCAGATGTAACGTTCGTTGACCTACAAAGAGTTCCATCAGATTTCTGTTGTGGTGTCTATTGCAGGAGGTGACTCCAGATCAATTTTACGATGAACACCACTGGTGTCTGAGGGATTCCACGGACTACAATGAAGGTTTCAACAAGTTTTAAGGTAAGTTACCAATGCTAGGTGGCACCCTAAATTGTATTTTATGATGGGAACCAAAGATGTTTGAGGGATTTTGTTGACTACAATAGGATTCTTCTATGGTGTCCATTGCATAGGTGGCACTAAGTCCATTTTACGATGGACACCAATGGTGTCTGAGGGATTCCATTGACGACAATAGGCTCCATCCATTGGGTTTCCATTGTGCTGTCCATCACAGAGGTCGCACCACATCCAATTAATGATGTGCACCAAAGGCATCTAATGGAACGCAATTACAAAAATGTGGTCCGGCAGGTTTCTATTGTGGTGTCCATTGCATAGGTGCCACTAAGTCCATTTTACGATGGACACCAATGGTGTCTGAGGGATTCCATTGACGACAATAGGCTCCATCCATTGGGTTTCCATTGTAATGTCCATCACAGAGATCGCACAAGATCTAATTAATGATGTGCACCAATGGCAGCCTAGGACTCGCAATAGACTAACAATGAGTGGTCCATCAAGGTATAAAAAAATGTGTTGAATCCATTGCATAGGTGGCATCAGATGTATTTTATGATGGGAACCAAAGACGTTTGAGGGATTTTGTTGACTACAATAGGTTTCTTCTATGGTTTCCATTGCATAGGTGGCACCAGTTCCATTTTACGATGGACACCAATGGTGTCTGAGGGATTCCATTGACGACAATCGGATCCATCCATTGGGTTTCCATTGTGCTGTCCATCATAGGGGTCGCACCAGATCCAATTAATGATGTGCACCAATGGCATCTAAGGGAACGCATTGACTACAATGTGGTCCGGCAGGTTTCTATTGTGGTGTCCATTGCATAGGTGGCACCAGATCCATTTTATGATGGACAACAATGGTGTCTGAGGGATTTCATTGATGACCATCGGATCCATCCATTGGGTTTCCATTGTGCTGTCCATCACAGAGATCGCACCAGATCTAATTAATGATGTGCACCAATGGCACCTAAGGGATCGCATTGACTACAATGAGGTCCATCAAGTTTCTATGGTGGTGTCCATTGCATAGGTGGCACCAGTTCCATTTTACGATGGACACCAATGGCGTCTGAGGGATTCTGTAGGCTACCATGGGATCCATCAGACTTTTGTTATGTATATAATTTCATCTGAATAGTGTAGTTTTGACAGCATCTGCAATGGCGGTTCCCAACTGAACCTCCAACACAGTTGTCAATTGGCATTTATTACAAGGTTTCTAGAAAGATCACGGCTGATCACTGAGGGTCCAATATTGGACATTTTGGAATGAGTTTGTCAAGGGACACTTCTAACAAGTAGGGAGTGTCCAAAATGGAGAACCCCACTAAGGTGGTATTTCCATACAGCTCAGTAGGTGTGAGGACAGTTTATGGGGACTGTTTATTAGGTGCTGCTAGTCCTTTGTGCTGGATCTTCAGACTCCTCCATTAAGGCCACCATGGCTAATGACAGGTCTGTCTAATTAAGTGCTGCCTGGCCCTGCCAAATAGTGTCTGGCTCCTCACTCCAGAGGTATCTCCCTGTATTTTACGCTCTCATAAACCTTAGTAAAGGTCTGGTCACGCTGACTGATCTGTTGCATATGATTTTGGGACTCAAAAACCAAAGAATGCGAAAGAGATCATCGGTGTCAACAAAATTTTAGGGGTTTTTTCACCCTCTTTTTTTCAAATGTTTTGTACTTTAATGAAGAAACCCATAATCGTGGCTGGTAAGTGTCTCACTGGGGTGCCTGGAGCACACCAATGGCGTTCTCATAGGGGCCCCTGCCGTTGGCCCCCGCCAGCTCTGGGGGCCCCTGCTGGCCCTGGGGGCCCTGACAGAGGCCCCCGCCGGCTCTGGGGGCCCCCGCCAGTGGAATTCATTTGGGAGAGTTCCTGGGAGGAGGTTGAAATAGAATACAGGTTGTCAAGTATGCTATTATTATGGGGGAACCACACATATAGATGATACTACTTAATTATCTGTAGATATTGCATCATCAAGGAGTGTTATCTGTCTGCAGAGGTTAAAGCCTGGTTCACCTCTGTGTTGGGGGCTCCGTTCCAGGCTCCGACTCCCCCACAGTGAAGCGGTGGAAACCCAAGGTGGGTCCCTGGACATCTTGGGTTTGGGAGAAGGACAGCAAGAGGCATGTACACTAGCTGTAGAATGGGCCCCAAGATTCAACACCACTGGTGGGCCCCAAAACTCCGCTCCTCTAGTGGCCCCCGAGGTTCCCCTCTGTCAGTGGGCCCCCAGAATCCGCTCTACTCATGGGCCCCTAACACCATAGTCCAGTGGTCTTCAAAGTGCGTCTCTCAAGCTGTTGGATAACTACAACTCCCATCATGCCCACTGATATAGATGATATAAACGCATGATGGGAGTTGTAGTTTCCCAACAGCTGGAGAGCTGCACTTTGCAGACCAGCGCCCTAGTCCAACACTGAAGGGTATGTTGGGTGCAGTTGGTGTCATGTAATGGATCCGGCGCCACCTCTATGACCGCGATTCCGAGCAGACCCTCCGACACAGATGTGACCGGGGCTGAGCTATGGGCATTGCGTGCGATGAGAGCGCGGATTGGGAATGACTTGTTTATGTAACTCGCTCTCTCGCCGTCATAAGAATTGGAAGTATTTGATGAAGCGATAATCCACACCGTGGTTTTACGCTGCAGAACATGAGTGGAGTGTTAACCCTGCAGCACGAGAGCAAAGCAGTCTAATGTCTCCGAGTTGAATGGAGATGAATCGCTGCGCCCTTTGTTTCTGATAGACGGTGGGTTAGCCAAAGTTTAAGTGAGATCTTGGCTTTGGAGAGCGGTGGATGTGCAGGCCGCAGCTTGTCCAGATACATACATACCAAGTTTTGGCTCCCCAGTGGGTGACACACAGCACAGTTATTATACTGTATTAGTGCTGCGGACGGGCGGGAGGTTGTGTAACCCTGATATAAGCGATCTATGTAGGGGACCCACCAGTGTAGGTTATTCTTGGGGAGCCCGCCAGTGTAGGTTATTCTTGGGGAGCCCATCAGTGTAGGTTATTCTTGGTTGGACCCGCCAGTGTGGGTTATTCTTGGTTGGACCCTCCAGTGTGGGTTATTCTTGGGGGGCCCACCAGTGTGGGTTATTCTTGGTTGGGCCCGCCAGTGTGGGTTATTCTTGGGGGGCCCGCCAGTGTGGGTTATTCTTGGTTGGGCCCGCCAGTGTGGGTTATTCTTGGGGGGCCCGCCAGTGTGGGTTATTCTTGGGGGGCCCGCCAGTGTGGGTTATTCTTGGGGAGCCCACCAGTGTGGGTTATTCTTGGTTGGACCCGCCAGTGTGGGTTATTCTTGGGGGTCCACGGCCAGTGGGGAGTTATTTCTTGGGGAGCCCACCAGTGTAGGTTATTCTTGGGGGACCCGCCAGTGTGGGTTATTCTTGGGGGACCCGCCAGTGTAGGTTATTCTTGGGGGAGCCCGCCAGTGTAGGTTATTCTTGGGGGGGCCCGCCAGTGTGTGTTATTCTTGGGGGACCCGCCAGTGTGGTTTATTCTTGGGGGGGGGGGAGGCTCGCCAGTGTGGGTTATTTTTGGGGGGCCCGCCAGTGTGGGTTATACTTGGAGTCCCGCCATTGTGGGTTAAATCTTTGGGGGGGGGGGGCCCGCCATTTTGGGTTTAAATCTTGTGGATGGGGGGGCCCCGCCAGTGTAGGTTATTCTGGGGGGGGGGGCCGCCAGTGTAGGTGTTATTCTTGGGGGGGGCCCGCCAGTGTGGGTTATTCTTGGGGGACCCGCCAGTGTAGGTTATTCTTGGGGGGACCGCCAGTGTAGGTTATTCTTGGGGGGACCGCCAGTGTAGGTTATTCTTGGGGAGGGTCCACCAGTGGTGGTGACTCTTAAGGCCAAACCTATAGCTACTCTACATGACTCTTGCCTTCTGTCTCTTTTGCTGCCTTTCACCCTAAAAAACAGCCTTAGGCCCACCATGCCAAGGTGCCCACTGGGGGTTTCCTCTGTTTCCTTGGGGACAAATACCACCCTATGTCCATGGACCTCTTGTGTATGCTGTCACCTGAAACCACTGGCCTAGCCATGTGGACAGATCCTTGGGCAAATGTCCTGTTCATATACCATAAAGGGGGCACATCCAGTAACCCCCTAGTGCAGTGTTCCCCAACTCCAGTCCTCACGCCCCACCAACAGGTCATGTTTTCGGGATATCCCACAGAATGCATTGACAATAATGAAATCATCTGTGCAATGCTAAGGAAAGCCAGAAAACATGACCCATTGGTGGGCCTTGAGGACTGGAGCTGCGGACCCCTGCCCTAGTGGATGTCCCTGTTGATGTCCCTAATTTTTCTGTTCTTCAGGTTTGGGCTGGAACATAAGGTTGGCATAACTCGGCCCACTTTGGTTGGGATCGGCTCCCTCTCACGGGTGTTGTGCTTCCCCATTATCCCTCAGCCACAGAAGTTCCGATTGGTCCTGTTGGATTTGGTTATGCTGTATCTTTAGTTCCTCTAGGAGATGCCAGTATATAGACTTGTATGTATGTGCAGTTTGCGTATATGTATTTCTATAGGATGTGGATGCATCTGGCCTGTGAACAGCCCTATCCTCGTGAGGGCTGAGCTGCTGCCTGGGCCCCTGCACTGATGTGGTGTATAATAAGAAACGTTAATGGGCTGTGGCCCCAAATGCGTTGCTGGGTGTGGCCCGGTCATTCCTGATAGCAGCCCTGTATTCACCCTTTACCAAATTGTTAGTCACAATGGAGCTTATGCTGCAAACCAGGGTTTCATTTTTGGGTTTGTATTCTGAGGGCCCCTAAAGTCCGTCGCCATTGAGGTTGTAATGGGGACCAACGGCCAGTCCCATTTTTACTATGGGTGGTATCTTTTTTGGGTTTTGGGAGGGACCGGAGGGGCCCCAAAAAGGTTTGGGGGCAACCTTTAACTTTGCACCGGGCCCGATTATATAATGTAACTCTGTAGGGGGGGGAACATTGGCCCTGTTAACATGAGGTTTTGGGCCCGCGGGTTCCCCCCCGGGCCAAATGGCGCCTATTTTATTAACATGGTTTCCTTTGGGAACCGGTAAAAATTCACACGCCCCCGGGGGTTTGGGCCCCGCCAAACCCCCCGGGTGGAAAATCTCCTGTAATTCTTGACGGGAGTCTTGCGGTCGCAGGGGGGTGGTGGTGGGCCACGGCTCGCGGCGCGGTTTGCCCCCTGGTTAATTCGGGTGGGGGCAAAAACCTCGGGAAGCCCCTTTGCCCCAAACCGCAGCCCATCCGCGCCGAGACCACGCCCAGCGCCCGTGCCCCAAACCCGCTCGGGGAGGAGTTTTCGGCAAGGTTCGGAGGTTTTGTCCCCGGGGGAACGCCGTGTGAACATGCCCGTAGGCGATGGTCTCACGGCTTATACACGGTGTAATTGCAGGATGGATTTCGCCCGCAATTATGCCGTGTGTTTGGAGGGGGTGGGGGGGGGGGGGGTCGACAGCTCGCCTCTGTGGATTGGTCTCAAGCCTCTGCTCCATCAAGTGTGCGTGGCCTTTGTGACCCGGATCTTCAACCTCAACCCAGCAAGTGTGCTTGGCCTCTGCAGCCTTGGTGTGCAACCTCAGCCCTGGCAAGGGTGCTAAGCTTTTGTGGTTTGAAAGGCTGCTGGACTTCTGTGACTTTGGTCTTCACTCCCAACCCCTACAAGGGTGCTTTGGCCTTTGTGACCCTGATCTTAAGCCTCAACCGCAGCAAGGTTGCTTGAATTTTATTTTTTTATTTTTTTACCCACAGCCCTGGAAAGGGTGCTCAGCCATTGTGGTCCTGTTCTTCACCCCCAACCCTCAGAAGGCAGCTTGGCCTCTGTTACCTTGGTCCGAAACAACAGCATGCAGCCAACTCACCCAGTCCTGAAGGCAGCAAAGGATCTTGCACGGAACAACATTATCCACTAATGTAAAGATCCAAAATCTAGTCGTATGTCCAGCAAGAAAATTGATGAAAAATATATCGAAAAATTTTATTTGGATTAATGTTAAAAAGTGGCACCATGGGTACTGCAACGGAATCACACTTATGCATTTCGGACAGATAAGTTCTTAATCGTCGCACTCTCCTCCCCCGCACATACCCTGGTGTACCTTGTACCTGTTCCTGGATTCAGGCATGATATGGCGGTATCATTTATATTCCATATTAAGGCATGGTGTGGCGGTATCATTTATATTAAGGCATGGTATGGCGGTATCATTTATATTCCATATTAAGGCATGGTATGGTGGTATCATTTATATTCCGGCATGGTGTGGTGGTATCATTTATATTCCGGCATGGTGTGTTGGTATCATTTATATTCCGGCATGGTGTGGTGGTATCATTTATATTCCGGCATGGTGTGGTGGTATCATTTATATTCCATATTCAGGCATGGTGTGGCGGTATCATTTATATTCCATATTAAGGCATGGTGTGGCGGTATCATTTATATTCCATCTTAAGGCATGGTATTGCATTATCATTTATATTCAGGCACGGTATAGTGGTATCATTTATATTCAGGCATGATATGGCAGTATCATTTATATTCAGGCACGGTATAGTGGTATCATTTATATTCCATATTAAGGAATGGTATTGAATTATAATTTATATTCAGGCATGGTATGGCGGTATCATTTATAATCAATATTAAGGAATGGTATGGTGGTATCATTTATACTCCATATTCAGGAATGATATGGTAGTATAATGTATACTGAACATTCAGACATGTGGTTGTATAATTTAAATGCAATATTTGGGCCTGGTATGGCACTATCTATTTATACTCCGTATTCAGGAATGGTGTGGCGGTTTCATTTATACACAGTATTATGTAGTATGGAAGTAGTTTTTGACATTACAGTGAACTTTGTATCCATACGCTTTCATACATCCATTTTTAGACAATTGTTCTACATTTGAGTGCATGTGGCCATACAGGAGCGCCGTCCGGCTATTGTTGCACAAGATAGGAACTGGTTTTCGGCAGCAGGACACCTCGGCCCGTGGAATTAGTTGCCCCATATGAGACTGCAGCCATATTGTCTCTTAATCGAGCCATCCCCGCCCCTGCCCTGCTTTACCTTGTACTTGTTCCTGTATAAACAGGCCTAAGTCATGTCATTATACTGGACCATCTCTGTTGCTGTGGTTTAGGATAATACCTCCTTGCTGCACTGAAGGCTGTTATCATTGACTTTGAAGTTCTGCAACCAACATGAAAGCTCCGACGGCTGAGGCAAATTAAAGGTGCTCTGCAATCCTGGGCAACTCCTTCTGAAGTTGCATTGATGGTCAAGGTAGCTAATGAGCAGCGCCCCCAGGGGTGCGGGGTCTGATACACAAAGGAGGCTTTATTACTTATCAAATGGGCCTGAGGATCATTCTCAAATGTCCCTTTTACAATGGGGTATAGATGGTCTTCAGCTTACCAAATGTTCTTCCATCATTTGTGTCCCTGGACCCTTCCAATAGGCATGATATAGCGGTATCATTTATACTCAGTATATTAAGGCATTCTATGTCAGTACTATTTATACTCCATATTCAGACATAATGTAGCTGTGCAATATATACTCCATTTTCAGGTATGTTATGGTGGTATAATTTATACTCCATATTCAGGAATGGTGTGGCAGTATCATTTATACTCCATAGTCAGGCATGGTGTGGCGGTTTCATTTATATTCAGGCATAGTGTAGCAGTATAATTTATACTTCATATTCAGGCATGGTATGATGGTATCCTTTATACTTCTTAGTCAGGCATAGTATGGCTGTATAATTTATACTCCATATTCAGACATAATGTAGCTGTGCAATATATACTCCATTTTCAGTTTTGTTATGGTGGTATAATTTATACTCCATATTCAGGAATGGTGTAGCTGTATCATTTATACTCCATAGTCAGGCATGGTGTGGCGGTTTCATTTTTTTTCAGGCATAGTGTAGCAGTATAATTTATACGTCATATTCATATTTATACTTCTTAGTCAGGCATGGTATGGCGGTATAATTTATACTCCATACTCTAGCATAGTGTGGCAGTATCATTTATATGACATATTCAGGAATTATATGGTAGTCTAATACTGAATATTCAGACATGATGTGGTGACATTGTTTATATTCAATATGTGGGTATATACTCCATATTCAGGAATGGTGTGGTGGTTTCATTTATACACAGTATTATGTAGTATGGAAGTAGTTTTTGACATTATAATGAATTTTGTATCCATATACTGTCATAAATTCATTTTTAGACAATTGTTCTACATTTGAGTGCATGTGGCCATACAGGAGCGCCATCCGGGCAGTATTGGCAGTACCCCTGTGTCCATGGCCATTTTTTTTTTTTTTAAAGAAAAAAAGGGCCTACTGATATTGTATTAGAAGGGAACTGGATATCGGCAGGGGGCCCTTATGCTTTGACTGTATTTACTTTTGGCAGCCCCAGGGCCATATAATGTTTTGTTGCTCTTTTCCCCTATCTTCCTATGAACCCACCAGCCTTGTCTTTTGGGCAGGAGGGCTTCAGCCTCTGGCTCCTATAGTTAGGTTCCTGTGTAATCCAATTGTTGTGGGTTCATGACTGAGCTGGACAGATGTCGTCTGATGTCTTACACTGTCAGTTAGTAGTATATGGCCGTATATAACGCCGCACCATACAATACATCACATTTGTTGCTCTCTGAGTGATTTTAAATCCGAAGCAACTGCAGACGTCTCCTGAGGGACACATTGTCGGGGTCGCTGCAGAATTTTGCCAGGGATAAGACGTCGGTATCTGTTTGCACCAGAGCAAAGCTGCGCCTCTAACACTCCAGCCATTCACTGTCCTAGTGATGTACAGACAACTGTCACAGCAGCTGCCACATGTCACGGATGCACCGAAGACCTGATAGACCAGGAGGAATCATTTGTACCAGGTTTACATCTGTGCACCACATTTTCTATACAGTTGTTGGTTTTATCCACCTATTGGTCATTCACTTTATTAAAGGGGTTGTCTCACTACAGGGATTGCTGCTTTTTATGTTAAAGATCTTGCAAAAACAAGTCACTTTGCAATATGTGTCCATTAACAGTGTCCTACCTATTCCTAGATATCCCCTCTTGTATGGGCCGCATCATGCTACCTCAGGTCGCTTAGCTCCAGACCTGTTTGAAACTCTCCTGATAGGCTGCCAAACACTGGTTGCTATAGCTGCAGACCTGTTTGATCTCTCCTGATAGGCTGCCAGCATTGGTTCTGTAGCTACAGACCTGTTTGATCTCTCCTGATAGGCTGCAAGCACTGGTTGCTATAGCTACAGACCTATTTGATTTCTCCTGATAGGCTGCCAGCATGGTTGCTATAGCTACAGACCTGCTTGATCTCTCCTGATAGGCTGCCAGCACTGGTTGCTATAGCTACAGACCCGCTTGATCTCTCCTGATCAGCTGCAGCACGGGTTGCTATAGCTACAGACCTGCTTGATCTCCCCTGTGGGTGCCAGCAGGTTGCTATAGCTACAGACCGGCTTCTTAAACCCCGAAAAGCCAGTAAAAGGCCCTGAATTAAAAAATAAAACCCAAAAAAACAGCCTGAGGTGAGTGATCAGTGTAGTGAGACAACCCCTTTTTTTTGGGTCTAAAAAAAAAAAAGGGACCCCCCCCTGCGCAGTGGTTCTGAACTGAAAGAATGGGGGGAGTTGTATTCGGGGTCCTCCCTCGCGAGTCTTCTTTATCTTAGCACTAGCAGGGGGGGGCTGAGGACCCGTCACTTTAAACCATGGCCCTGTAATTTGGGCGAACCCAGATCTGGAATTCTTCTTAGAAGAAGCTGCGTGTTCCTTCTATAGGGCGGGAGGAGGATGGTCACAACTAATGTTGCTGGAACAGTAATCCGTTTGCTTTGACTGCAGTTAGGTTGAACTTGTCAAAATATTTGAGATTTGGGAAGTCCCAAACCCAAATACCGTTATGGGGGGAAAAATTCTGGATGTGTGTTTTGGTTCGGGGAAAAAACCCACGCCCAATGTCTCCAATTTCGGGAAACCCCAATCCCCAAAAATCAATCCAATTTTAAATAACCCTTTACAAAAACTTTAATCCCGCTCAACCCCAAACCCCTTACAGAAGCGTCAATCAACCCCTAACTGCAACTCTAACCCGACCTCTGTCCATAACACCAACTCCAATCTTACCTCCAATAAAGCACCAAACCTAATCTAAAATCAGCTTCCAACTGTAACCATAACTCCATCCCAAACACAAACTCCTACCCTAAGAACAGAATGGAGAACACGCGTTCCCCTGTCCCAAAAACCCCCCCGAAAACAGAATGGGGAAACAGCGTCCCCTGTCTGGAATCCCATAAGGGAAGGAGAGAACACTGCTCCCCCGTCTGGGAATCCCATGAAAGAATGGAGGAAAAACCCGCGTCCCCCCTCGGGGGAATCCCAAAGGAAAGAATGGGGGAACCAGCCTCCCCTGATGGGAACTCCATAAACAGAAAGGAGAGAAACGGCTCCCCCGTACGGGGAAATCCAAAAAAACAGAATGGAAAAACAGCGCTCCCCTGTATGGGAATCCAAGAAAAAATGGGAGAACCAGCCCCCCCCTGTATGGGAACTCCCCTTTGAAAGAAGGAGGGGAACACAGGCTCCCCGTCTGGAACTCCCATAGGGAGAAAGGGAGAACACAGCGCCCCCGTAGGAAACTGCCCTAAAAAAAGGAAACAGGGGTGGGAAAAAAAAAGAAAAGGAACCAGCGTTCCCCCTTTCTGGGAATCCCCTAGAACGAAAGGAGGGGAACACGCGTTCCCCCGTACTGGGGAAAGGGCCCTAGAACAGAAAGGGAAAACACAGCCTCCCCTGTATGGGAACTCCCCCGAACAGAATGGAGAGGAAAACCCCGTTCCCTGTCTGGGAACTCCCCCTAGAGGAGAAAGGAGAGAAAAACGCGCCCCCTGTACGGAACCCCTAGGGAAAAAATGGAGAGAAAACTTGCTCCCCTGTCTGGAACTCCCAAAAAGGGGGTGGAGAAAACAGCCTCCCCGTATGGGGAACTCCCTAGAGGGAAGGGAGGGGAACACAGCCTCCCTGAATGGGAATCCTAGAGGGGAATTGGGGGAAGAACCAGCGCTTTCCCCCGACGGGGAAAAACCCATAAGGAGAATGGAAGAACACGCGCTTTCCCCTTTTGTAAAAAAATGGGGGAAAAACCCCCCTTAGGGAAATGTGACGGGGGGGAAACACAGCGCTCCCGTACTGGGAACCCCTAAACAGAAAAGGGAGAAAACAGCGCCCCTGTATGGGAAATGCCAAAAACGAATGGAGAGGAACAGGGTTTCCCCTGTCCTGGGGGGAATCCCAAGAGGAGATTGGAGAGACCAGCGACCCCGTTATGGGAACCCCTAGAAAAAGGGTGGAAGAACACAGACCCCCTGTCCGGAACTCCCCCAAAAAAACAGAATGGAGAGAACACCGCACTCCCTTATTGGGGGGCTCCCCAAAAAAGAAAGGGGAGAACACCGCGTCCCCCGTATGGGAACTCCCCTAACAGAATGAGAGAACCCAGCGTCCCCCGTTTTAAAAAGGGGAACCCCAAGAACAGAATGGAAAAGAAAACCCGCGTTCCCCTGTACGGGAACTCCATAAAAAGAATGGAGAAAACAGGCCCCTGTACTGGGAACTCCCCTTTGAAGAATAAGAAAACAGCGCCCCCCGACGGGAACTCCCTAGACAGAATTGGAAGGGAAAACGCGCTCCCCTGAATGGGGCTCCCCTGAAAAGAATGGAAAAAAACAGGGGGCCCCCTGCTGGGAACTCCCAGGGGAGAATGGAGAGAAAAACGGGGCCCCTGACTGGGAACTCCCATAGTGGAGAAAAGGAGAGAACACGGCGCCCCCTTTCTGGGGAAATCCCATAGGGAAATGGGAAAACACAGCCTCCCCCGTACTGCAAAAATCCATAGTGGAGAATGGAGAGAACACAGGTCCCCTGTACGGGAACTCCCCTAGGGAGAAAGGGAAAACACACGCTCCTGTTGGGGAAACCCCAGGGGGAAAAATGGAAAAAAAGGGGTCCCCTTCTGGGGAACCCCCCGAGGAGAATGGAAACACCCTCCCCGCTGGGCCCCAAGGGAAATGGGAAACCGTTTTGGGTCCCTGGGGAAGGAGGCCCCCTTGACTGGGACCCCCAAAAGAAAGGAGAAAGGCGTTTATGGGCCCCGGGGGAAAAGGGGCAGGGTCCCCTTACGGGGAATATGAGGGTGGAAAGAACAAACCCCCCCCGTTGGCCCCAAAAAATAAAAAAACCCCTGCACCCCCACTGGAATCCCCTAGGGGAAATGGGAAACCCTTTTACCAAATCCCCATGGGGAAAAAAAACAAAGGTTTTTGGGAACCCCAAAAAATGGGCAAGGCTCCCCAATGGGCCCCCAGAGAAAAAAACCCCCCGGCCTCCCCTTCGGCTCCCATGAAGGGGAAGGAAAGGGTCCCCTTTTTAAACCCCAAAAATAGGAAACAGGGGCCCCAATTTGGAACCCCAAAAAGTGGAAAACCAGGCCCCCGCTGGGAAATCCCCCAGAGAAATGGAGAAACCAGCTTCCCTGTACGGGGATCCCTAGGAGGGGCAAGGCCCCCCCCTGTACTAATCCCCAAAGGAAATAGGCCTGCTCCCCATCTCCCCTGGGGATTGAGAAACACACCTTCGTTTAAATTTTTTTAGAGGAGAAAAGCCAGGCTTGAGGGAATTCCCCTAGGGGGTACAGCCCTTCCCTTTTTGGGAATTTAAAAAAGGGGCAAACGCTCCCCTTGTTTCCCCTAAAAAAATTTGGGAAAAAGTTTTTACAAACCCCTAAAAATAAGAAACCCAGACCCCCGAAAGCGATTTGTAGAAGGAAAAACCGCTCCCCCGTATGGAGGGGCCCCGGGGGGAAAAGGGGGTTTTGGGGGAAACCAAACCCGCATTAAAATCTTTTTGGAAATACAATAGCCAGCAATTTTCTTGTATGGGGGTGCTTGGGGGTAAAGCCATCGAACCGTAAAAAAGGCCAAATGCTAAAAACTGGGAAACCATCTTAGAGTGATAGGCTGAAATGATTATTCTGGATAAATCATTTCGAGGCCACTTTTTATCTCCAGAGCTGCCCCACTTTTTGCGGGTGCAGTTCTGTCATCATTACTTATCCTGACGTTCCTGAGTTCACCCTGTTTATATCCAGAGCTGCACTCACTATTCTGTGGTGCAGTCACTGTACTACTTATTACCCTGTCTGACCCTGATTACCCCCGTATTATCCTCCGAGCTGCACTCCTTTCTGCTGGTGCAGTCACTGTAAACTTTTTATCCTGTATGATCCGGTTACTTCCTGTTTCCCAGAGCTGCACTACTATTCTGGGGGCCGTCACTGTTGTACAACTTTATTATCCTGTACGATCCGATTTACCCCCTTTTAAACCCCAGAGCGGCTCATTATTCTGGGGTGCAGTCATGTGTACTTCATACTTACCGGTACTGACCCCCTTTAATCCTGTATTAACCCCCAGAGCTGCACTCACTATTCTGCGGTGCAGTCACTTAATACATTATTTCCCTGTCGATCCTGATTTACTTCCTGTATTATCCCCAGAGCTCCCCTCATATTCGGGGTGCGTCACTGTTCATAACTTACGACCTGGTTACATCCTGTTTTTTATTCCGAGCTGCCTCACTTTTTTGCTGGGCAGTCCTGTACATAATATTATCTGATGACCCTGAGTTACATCCGTTTTAAAACCTAGCTGCATACATTTCTGGGGTTGAAATCACTGGTAATCATTATTATCCTGTATGTTGGTTTCATCTTATTATCTCCGGGCCCAACTACTATTCTGCTGGTGCAGTCATATACTTTAAAACTTTCCTGTATAACCTGATTTTTCTTTTTTTCCCCGATTTTGCCCTCCTACTCTGTGGGGCGTTTTGTCTAATTCTTTCCTGTTCGATCCTAAATTACATCCTGTATTTTACCCAAGCTCCCATATTCTCTTGCTTTTAAAAGTGAAATAATTTTATTTACTCCAGCTTTTGGGTTCTTTGGTTCGGGTTGGTTGGCGGGGCCTTGGGTTTTTCTCTAAGTCTTTTAGGCTCTGGTTTTCCACCTGTCTTGGATTGGGGGGGCTGGGGGGGCTCTGGTGGGGGCTTGGGCCTTTTGGTGGGGGCGCGTGGGTTTATGGCGGTGTGGGGGTTTAGGCGGCGGGGCTCCCCGGGGGCGCTGTGGGTTGGATGGCGGTGTGGGCCCTTGGGGGGCTTGGGGGTTTAGGGGCTTGGGGTTGGAGGGGCTTGGGCCCCAGGGCTCTGGGTTTCTATGAGATCTGGTTGATATTGGCTTGGTTGCCTTGGGGTCTGGTTGGCGGATGGGCTCTCCGGGGCTTGGGCTCTCTTTAAAGGGCGGCGTGGGCTCTTTAGGCGGCTGTGGGTCTTAGGGGGCTGTGGGCTCTTGGGGGGGCGTGGGCTTTTAGGGGGGTGGGCCTCTTGGGGGGGTGGGGCCTTCGGGCTCGGATGGCGGCGTGGCTTTTTGGCGGGTTTGGGTCTTGGGTGTGGCCTTTTGTTGGCGGTGGGGCCCCTGGATTTTGGGGTTTTGGGGTCTTTTGGGGTTTTTTTGGGCTCTGGATGGCGGCTGTGGGCTCTCTACGGCGGCTGTGGGCTCTTACGGGGGCCGGGGGGGGTTTTTGGGTCTTACGGCCCCTGTGGGCTCTTAGGCGGCTGTGGTTGCTTGAGATCTGGTTGATCGGCCTCTGTTGGGGGCTGTGGGCTCGGGTTGTTTGGCTTGGGATTGGGTGGCTATGGGCTCTGGCCGTCTGTCCTAATTTTAGACACTCCATAAATGAGGCCTAGTGGACCTGATTTATCAAAACTGTCTAACACGGTTTTAGTTACCCATAGCAAAAACCATTAGCTTTTTTTTCCCCACACTTTTTCAAAAATGAAAGTAGCATTGTTGGTTGCCATGGCAACTGGCCGTTTTTGGGGTTTAAGCAGTTTGATAATCGGGGCCCATTGAAAAAATTGGTGGTAAAATAACCCAACCAATGGGAGATGAGACAAGTGTGTAGAGATTTGCAGTATATATCGCCCCTCATGAGACCCTGTGATGTACACGGAGACCAGACGGTCCAAAAATGCTCAAAATTAGAATTGGACTGTTTTAGTAAATCTACCTTCAAAGTGTCTCACAAATTTGTAGGAACCGTTGTGGTTGAGCTCTATAGATATAGACCCAGAGCACCCCGGCTGCCCCCCGCGGTGCACCCCCTCGTGTGCTAGCACTGATCAGGCGCTCGCGTGTCAGGAGGGGTTGTCAGGCGTGGAGCGGCGGGAGGATGAGTCTTTCCAAATGTCAGGATGAAGTGTCCTTATCTTTGTTCTCCGGGTTGGTGTCAGCCGAGCTTGTGAGGAGACAATGTGCAGGTCTGAGGCCCCCATTGTGGCCTTTCTTCTCGGATGTCTCCCGGGGGGGTGTATGGTGGTGTCTTGGTTTTGTCTGTGCCCATAACCCGGCGATTTCCTCGGGGCCTCCTCTTAAAAGGTTTCCCCGGGGGTTTTCCACATGGTTCCCAGACAATGTCGGAGGCGTAATTTCAGCTTCGGTAGACCATAATAACACCTGAACCCCCCCCATAAGCGGGCCCATTTTCCGTGGGGAAAAATCCAAAAAGGCAGCACTTCAAAAAAGGTAAATTTTTAAAAAAATTAAACTTTTTTTTAAGTGCTGCCTTTTTTTGGGTTTTTTTTGAAATATTCATTTTTGACCTGGATCCTGGTCATAGAGGCTTGCACTCATTTCCTTACGATATTTTGATTGCTTGCTGCTGCAACAGCCGAATTTCACGTATTCTCCAGTGGGACTCTCGAAGTTTTTGGACAGGCTCGGCTTGGCCCACAGGGAAGGTAGCAGGGGAGTCCTGGTTGTCTCAGGATCAGTACAGGATACGTAATGTATGTACACAGGGACTGCACCAGCAGAATAGTGAGTGCAGCTCTGGAGTATAATACAGGATGTAAGTCAGGATCAGTAATGTATATACACAGTGACTGCACCAGCAGAATAGTGAGTGCAGCTCTAAAGTATAATACAGGATGTAACTCAGGATCAGTAAAGGATAAGTAATGTATGTACAGTGACTGCACCAGCAGAATAGTGAGTGCAGCTCTGGAGTATAATACAGGATGTAACTCAGGATCAGTACAGGATAAGTAATGTATGTACAGTGACTGCACCAGCAGAATAGTGAGCGCAGCTCTGGAGGATAATACAGCATGTAACTCAGGATCAGGATAAGTAATGTATGTACATGTGACTGCACCAGTAGAATAGTGAGTGCAGCTCTGGAGTATAATACAGGATGTAACTCGGATTAGTACAGGATAAGTAATTATGTACAGTGAGTGCCTAGCTTGGAGTTATAATACAGGATATAATCAGGATCAGTAAAGGATAAGTAATGTATGTACAGTGACTGCACCAGCAGATCTGTGTTAGCCATCTGTATTAATTAACTCACAGAGCTGCACTCACTATTTGCTGGTGCAGTACTGTGTACATACATTACTTATCTTTATGGATCCTATAATACATCTGTATTATTACTCAGAGCTGACACTTCACTATTTGCTAGGTGTCAGTCATGTGTACATGACATTATGTATTCCTGTACAGATCCTGAGTTACATCCTGTATTATCTCCAGAGCTGCACTCACTATTCTGCTGGTGCAGTCACTGTTCTTTTCTTGACTGATCCTGAGTTACATCCTGTATTATCCTCCAGAGCTGCACTCACTTCTCTGCTGGTGCAGTCACTGTGTACATACATACTTATCCTGTACTGATCCTGAGTTACATCCTGTATTATACTCCAGAGCTGCACTCACTATTCTGCTGGTGCAGTCACTGTACATACATTACTTATCCTGTACTGATCCTGAGTTACATCCTGTATTATCCTCCAGAGCTGCATCTCACTATTCTGTTGTTGTTATGGAAACTCCTTATCACTAGCGACTCGGGGACTGTAGTTGATTGTAATAAGTCGTTCCAGACTGCAGATCATTAGAACCAGCTGCGTAGAGGCTGAACAAGCAGGAGATTACAAGCAGTTTACCTCTGTGCCTCTTGGGTGGACGCCTGCGGGTTTGTGGTGTTCAATCATTTTTGGGTGTTTATTTGATTGTTGGAGTTGCAGGAGAACAGTGTAAATAAGAGCGGGGGGGTGAAATGATCACTTGATATAAACACACATGGCGGGAACTCTGCTCTGGACGGCGTCTAAGAACCCATCCGCTGTGGGGTCCGAGCCGTCCTCACCGCAGATACATCCCTGGAACTCTGCCCGGATCTCAGAGGAAATACCCATTTATGTCCTAAACAATGGAGATTTACCGAAATGTAACTGTCTCCCACCGCAACGTACAGGATCACTGTGACGGCACAGCAACCAGGGTCACTTTACTGGGACACATGCACTTGCGTTTCTGCATTTCGGCGACGGCGGCCCCTTGACACTCTTGCGATGAGGCTGATCGCCTCTGGAGATACATGGGATGCTGCCATGCTTGAGGTCATCGCTGTGCTGTGATGAGGCTCTGATAGCTCCTCCTGGCAGATAAATAGACAGCACTGAACGAAGCTATGAGGTACTACATCAGCTGTGTCGCTGATAGCTCCTCCTGGCAGGTACATACGGTAGGAGATGCTGCACGCTGCTATGAGGTTCTGCGTCAGTTTTGGATGTGACGAGGCTCTGATAATGCTTCCTGGCAGAAACATAGACGGCAGAGCACGCTGCTATCAGGTTCTACATCAGCTGTGGCTCTGATAGCTCCTCCTGGCAAATACATAGGAGATGCTGCTCTGAGGCTCCGATAGCTCGTCCTGGCACATACATAGGAGATGCTGCCATGAGGCTCTGCACCAGCTGTGGCTGTGATGAGGCTCTGATAGTTCTTCCTGGCACACACAGGAGATGCTGTCATGAGGCTCTGATAGCTCTTCCTGGCACACAGAGGAGATGCTGCTCTAAGGCTCTGATAGCTCCTCCTGGCACACATACGGGAGATGCTGCTCTGAGGCTATGATATTTCTTCCTGGCACATAGATGCTGCTCCGAGGCTCTGATAGCTCCTCCTGGCACACACACAGGAGATGCTGCTCTGAGGCTCTGATAGCTCTTCCTGGCACACATAGGAGATGCTGCCGTGAGGCTCTGATAGCTCCTCCTGGCACATAGATGCTGCTCTGATAGCTCTTCCTGGCACACACAGGAGATGCTACCATGAGGCTCTGATAACTCTTCCTGGCACATAGATGCTGCTCCGAGGCTCTGATAGCTCTTTCTGGCACACACAGGATATGCTGCTCCGAGGCTCTGATAGCTCGTCCTGGCACACACAGGAGATGCTGCCATGAGGCTCTGATAACTCTTCCTGGCACATAGATGCTGCTCCGAGGCTCTGATAGCTCTTTCTGGCACACACATAGGAGATGCTGCTCCGAGGCTCTGATAGCTCGTCCTGGCACACACAGGAGATGCTGCTCCGAGGCTCTGATAGCTCTTCCTGGCACACACAGGAGATGCTGCCCGGAGGCTCTGATAGCTCGTCCGGGCACACACCCAGGAGTTGCTGCCCTGAGGCTCTGATAGCTCTTCCTGGCACACACACAGGAGATGCTGCCCTGAGGCTCTGATAGCTCCTCCTGGCACACACACAGGAGATGCTGCCCTGAGGCTCTGATAGCTCTTCCTGGCACACACAGGAGATGCTGCTCTGATAGCTCTTCCTGGCACACACATAGGAGATGCTGCCCTGAGGCTCTGATAGCTCCTCCTGGAACACACACAGGAGATGCTGCTCCGAAGCTCTGATAGCTCTTCCTGGCACACACACAGGAGATGCTGCCATGAGGCTCTGATAGCTCCTCGCACACACACAGGAGATGCTGCCATGAGGCTCTGATAGCTCTCCTGGCACCACACATGGAGATGCTGCAGAGGCTCTGATAGCTCCCCCGGGCACACATCAGGAGATCCCTGTTTGGGCTCTGATAGCCCCTCCTGGCACACACAAGGAGTGTGCCCCGGGTTTGGGGATAGTTCCCCCTGGCAAACCAAAGGATGCCTGCCCTGAGGCTCTTTTGCCCCTTTCCGGGGAACCACACACGGGAAAGATGCTGCCCCGGAAGGTCTGATAGCTTTTCCCGGGGCACCACACAGGAGATCCCTCCCCTTATGGAAAACTTTGGGGGCCCACACACGGGAGATGTGCCCCCTTGATAGCTCTTCCTGGCACACACATGGGAAAGTTGCTGCTGGGCTCTGATAGCCCCTCCTGGCACAAAAACAGGAGTTGCGGGGTCTGAAAACCCCTTCCCGGGCCACCAGGAGTTGCTGCCCTTGGGCTCTTTGGCCACCGGGGGCTCCCGGGGCCAAAACCCCATCCCCCTGGGTATGACCCTCTGATAGCTCTTCCGGGCAAAAAAAAGGGAGTGGGGGCTCTGATGGCCCCTTCTGGCACACAATAAATTGGTAAAGGCTTGATGCTTTTTTTTTGGCAACCCCTTGGGAGATGGCTTGTTTTTTTTTTTTGGGCCACCCCCCCCCCCAACCAGGAGATGTGCTTGGGGCCCTTAAAGTCCCCCTTTGGCCCAAACCCGGGTTCGCCTGAGGCTCTGTTTAGCCTTTCCGGGGAACAACAGGGATGTGCCCCCTGAGGCTTGACAGCTCTTCCTGGCACCCCACTTTGGAGAGGGGGCTCTGCATCAGTCCCTAACTTCCCATGCACTCCCCCCTCCGCCAGCTGTGCTCCTCTCCCCGCCCTGCAGCCCTCCCTCCCTCCCTGGATCTGCTTGGGGTCCCGGGTCGACTCGTGAAAGCCCTTTGTCCCCCAATGCGGGCCCGGCGGTTTCCCTCTGCTCCCTGCCGTCCCCCTTGGCCTGCCCCCGGGGCTATCCCCCCGGCAGGAGTTTTCCCCCTTCGGGGAGCACGGGGGGAAACCTTTGCCGCTGCCGGGGGGGCGACGACGGAGCCCGAGGGGGCTGCCGCTCCCCACGGGAAAGCTCTTCTTTGAGGTGAGCTAAAGGGCTCTTGTGAGTAAAACCCCGGGGTTTTGGGGTTCTCTCCTTTTTGTTTTAAAAACCCCCCAGTTATAGGGAAAAATCTCTCCTCTGTACCCAGTATATAGGGGGCATCTCTCCTCTGTACCCAGTATATAGGGGGCATCTCTCCTCTATACCAGTATAGGGGGGCATCCCCCCCCTCTTTACCCAGTTAAGGGGGAATCTCTTTCTTACCCGTTTTATAGGGGCCATCTCTCCTTGTCCCATTTATAGGGGGCATCTCTCCCCCTTTTACCCATTTAATTTTAGGGGGCATTTTCCCCCTTTTTAAAACCCAGTATTTTGGGGGCATCTCCCTTTTAAAAACCAGTATATGGGGGGCATCTTCCCTGTACCGGGGTTTGGGGGGGGCATTTTCCTTTTTCCCCCCATTTTTTGGGGGGCCTTTTCTCCTCTTCCCCAGTTTTTAAGGGGGGGCATTTTTTCCTTTACCCAGTTAAAGGGGGGCCATCTCTCCTCTTCCCCAAGTATTTTGGGGGCATCTCCCCCTCTACCCGGTTATAGGGGGCACCTTCCTCTTTACCGGTATTTTGGGGGCTTTCTCCCCTTTTTTCCCCCCGTTTTTGGGGGGCCATCTCTCCTCTGTACCCGGTATATAGGGGGCATCAAATCTCTGTCCCCGGTTTGTAGGGGTTTAGGGGGGGGGGGGGGGGGGAAGAAACATCGTGCCAATGTTTTTCCTTAATTGCTGTATAGTGCACTGTATCCCCCGGCCCACTATTTTTCCGGGGTTTTACTATATACAGGACTATGTTTTGCTGTTTTGAGGTTTCTGGTTTTAAATTTTGCTGTATAGATCATGTGGGGTTAAAATTGGGTTTTTCCACGGGAAAAAGGAGTTAATTATAGATTCTTTGGGGTTTATTTACGGGGAACTGTATAGGGGTTTTTGGGGAAGGGGTTAGGGGTTACCTTGGGGATAGGGGAAATGTTTAGGGATTTAGTATGTACTGGGGGGAAAAGGAAAGGGTGACTGTCATGGGACATGGGGATATTTAAGGGAAGGGTTTCTTTTTATCATTGGACAGATAATGAAGGTTTTTACTTTTTGCTGTATGGGATTTTTTCTTTTCAGAGGATTGAAAAGGGGGGCTCTAGGGGTCATAAAGGGCTTTTATGGGCCCATTTTGCTGCGTGTAGTCCCTTTATGAGTTTTAGACCCTATGTGATAGTCTAGAGGACTGTGTATTGATGTAGAGTCTTTACTTGGTATATGGGGCTGTGTTTTGTTTGAAAGTTTTTTACTATGGTATATGGGGACTTTTGAAATTGATGTAGAGCCTGTACTAGGGTTTTATGGGAATGGTATTGATGTAGTAGGGACTATGGTATATGGACTTGTATTAAAGTAGAGCTTTACTATGGTATATGGGAAACTGTGAAATTGATTGTATTGGAAAAGGCCAGGTTTAAAACTTTTATGGTTTATTTTTAGGCCTGTAAAAGGGGGGAGGGGTTGTCTTGTATTACGGTATATAGGACTATATATAGATGTAGAGTTGTGTTTTCCCATTTATATGGGGATTTGTATATGTTGTGGGTTTGTTTTTACGTAAAATTGGGTTTTTTAAAACTATAGAAAGGACTGTTGGCCCATGCCCTTTTGCTGAGGAAGTTCATTGTTAACATTAATACCCTTTCTATATAATGCAGTGTATATAAGGGTTGGATACAGTGATAACAGTGCATGTGGCTGTATACAGAGACTTATCACAGTATGTATGAGCGAATACTTAATGAGTAGTCTATGAAGTCCTGTATTTGATGCTGTATACATAGGTGAGGTATACGGTGCACGTGCCTATGGGCTCCTATACGTCGCCTCTAATGGGTTATACACATTCCCTCTTCCATGCGCTCTAGTGATATTCGGTGCCAAGAATTCCTCTTCCTGGAGAAAGGTCATTGGAAGTGTAATTACGCAACTCCAGATAGAAGCCCGGCGTCCCTGACCGCAAGCGCTCATCAGTGATAAGGGCCACAGGGCTCCTAAAACAGTGTTACCAACCACAGAGCCCCCAATGATCATGGCGGTGCCCTCATTAAGCGGCCATCCTGCTACTAGTACTTTGACCTTGGCAATGATGCCTCCATATTGGCGATAGCACTCTTGGTGCCCCTAGAACAGTGATGCTGTTGACAGTGGCCATAGAGCCCCATAGTGGGCACAGCTCTCCCATACAGAGTCACACTAAAGCTACTTCAATGGAGGAAAGTGTCCCCAGGGCTCACCCTCTATCCAGGTCACGGGCACTTTGGCATATCATTTGCACATCATGGGACCTCTGGTGATTGGTCAGCTCCAAGCGAGGTTGTCTTCTGCTAGACCTTTGTGGCTTGGTAAGGGGCACCTTAATGTGTCAGAGCCTGGGCCCGCCATAGCATGTTCTGGTCCTCTGGTGGACCAGTCCTAAAACCACGATAGAAGCAATAGTGTCTGTTCTGGTACCAGATCTGTAAAACCTTCAGTGACACCTGAGTAATGGATAAAAGTCTTGCTGACCCCATAAGAATGAAATTGGCAGTGGTCAGGGTGATGGTGCCCCCATAATAGTGACATTGGCTGCCATAGTTCTCTAGCAGTAATCAAGGTCTTGGTGACATCGGCAGTGATACTTCTGTGACAGTGATTAAGATCTTGGTGCCCCCCAAATGGTGACATTGGTAGCGATAAAGGTGGTGTTGCCCCCATAATGGTGACCTTGGCAAGGATAGCCCTATAGCAGTGATCGAGGTCTTGGTGGCCCCATAAGTGACATTGGTAGTGATATTTCTGTAACAGTGATTAAGATCTTGGTACCCCCCAAAATGGTGACATTGGTAGCGATCAAGGTGGTGTTGCCCCCATAATAGTGACCTTGGCGGGGATATCCCTATAGCAGTGATCGAGGTCTTGGTGGCCCATTAATAGTGAAGTTGGCAGTGGTTCTGCGATAGCATTGATCAAATTGTTGTTACCCCCATAATAGAGACTTTGGTGGGGATACTCCTATAGTAGTGATCGAGGTCTTGGTGGGCCAATAATGGTGACATTGGCCATGATACTTCTGTAACAGTGATTAAGATCTTGGTGCCCCCAAAATGGTGACATTGGCAGTGATTAAGGTGGTGCTACCCGCATATTAGTGGTATTGGCGGGGATACTCCTATGATAGTGATCGAGGTCTTAGTGGCCCATTAATAGTGATATTGACAAGGTAATCGAGATCTTGGTGCCCCCAAAATGGTGACCTTGGCAGTGGTCAAGGTGTGTTGCCTTCATAATAGTGACCAGGGCTGTGGAGTCGGTGGCTATTTTGCAGGAGTCAGAGTCGTCATAAAATGGACCGACTCCGACTCCCAAAATATATAATAAGTTGGTCCAGTTAGTTCGATGCAGTGCAGGGAGCAAGAGGAATTGGGTCCGGCCAGTGCTGCTGCTCCCATTTTCTTCAGCCTCATCACATGAGGAGTGTTATGATGACATGGAGCAGGCAAACCCGATGCCCCGGGGAGAAGATTTGCTCCATGCCAAACAGATTTCATCAAAATTTTTCACCTGTTTTTAAAGAAGTAGAAGAGTTCAAACCCTTCATCAAAACTGACTGTGGCTTGAGCAATTCCTTTATAACCTGACATTGTTAGAGATGTTGCCCCTGTGGTCCCGCTTTGCCCCCAACCCAAGTTTAGTTTTAAAAGAGGCCGTTCTCTTAGCCCGGAAATATGAGATCAGATTTTGAGGTCATGTATGCAGGGATTGATGGAGGGGATTTCTTTTTTCTCATAACAAATTTTAGAGTCTCCACAAATGTTCCTGCAGTGTTTTGAATATTTTAAAATTTTTGTGTCCTAAGTCATGTCCAATAAATATATTTTACACTGACAAGCAAAAGGGAAACAATGTTTTGAACTTTTGACTTTCAGGGTCCATATCTTTACCATCCACTACAGCTTTGTACATGAGGCTACTGTAATTTTTTTATACAGTCATCTGACCCATATTATGCATTAAAATTTGACTTGCAAGTATTTAGTATCTGCTTAGTTACCCAAATTTTGCTCCTAAAAATCAAATAATGTTTTTTTATTTTGTTAGTATTTGGGAATTTCCACCTTGGTTTTCAATACTGCCTGACTCCTTCTGGGCTCTGAATCAGATTCAAGCAGGTCTTGACCAAAATCTTGATCCCAGGTTCTTCTACACATTCCCAATGTTTGGCAGACTGGACTTGGATACAAATACAGCTTTTTTCTTTCAACTCTACCCACAAGTGTTCAAAAGATCAAAAACATTGTTACCCTTTTGCTTGTCAGTGTCCTGTTTTTACAAAAAATAGCTTGATTATTGTATCATAAGGTGATAAACAGCCAGATGTTACCCTTTTACTACAGTAAAGTTATCACTTAAACATGCGCCGTGTATGAGGGAGTCGGGGGTCGGAGGTTTGGGAAATTGAGGAGTCGGGGCTTCGGCTTGCCGACTCCACAGCCTTGATTGGTGGGGATACTCCTATAGTAGCGATAGAGGTCTTGGTGTCCCCATATTAGTGACATTGGTGGGGATATCCCTATAGCAAGCAGTGATCAAGGTCTTGGTGCCTCCATCTCTATGCCCGGTATAACAATCCTCTGGAAATATTTTCGGTAACAGTTTGGGTGGTGGGTTTGCCTATCCCTTTGGTCCAATCCCTACATAGATCCTTATCCGACGGTTGGCTGATCTTCATGGTTTGCTATGTGTCTTCCAGTTTTCAGGTTTCCATATTTGACGATATGACGGTGGTATTGTCCCAATGGTGTCTATTGTTGTGCTCCATTCCTTGTGGTTATACTAAGGCGCTTATGGCTCCACCGCTGGCAGGTGTCCATATTTAGAGCCTCAGGCTCCTCTTTCTCCCACTCTAATTGTTACTTTATAGACACAATTCAGCCTGTGAGACGTTCCCCCCCCCCCCCCCTCCCCCCCAGCGATATTTCTTGGATATGATAAGCAAAGAGGAGGGTTTGTGGTGTTTGCTCATCTTCTATAGAAAAGGTATTCCAGATATGTTCCGCTATCATCTAAGAGACCTGGTATAAGGGGAATAGACGTTGATTGCTGGTACTCTGCGTCAGTCTACGTTGTCCTAGGATAAAGAGTCTGTATGGTATGGCAGCTCAAGTCCTAGATGGTGTCCCGCTGACATCTGGTCCACGTGTATGCGAGGAGATCCAATGTATGCTGACACCTGAGGGATCAGAGGCACAATGGTTCTTAATATTCTTATCCTAGGGCACACTGGTAATTGGGCTCCCCCTTCCTAGGCCAAGAACTTAAGAACACTTGTTATGGACTATGGAAATGGAACACCAAGTGTGTCATAGCCCTGGTGCTCCAAAATAGTGGTATGATGACCCCTGGGTCAGATGAATAGCACGTTGGTTCTTGATGTTTCTGTCCATGGGCACACTAGTATTTGGGCTCCCCATTCCTAGAGGAAGAACATGGGGAGACTGTGTATTTGAGTTCCATGCCCTTTACAAAATGTCATAATCCTGGCGCTCCAACACTCCGGTTCAGAATAGAGGTACGGTGGCCCCTGATTCAGATCAATGGCACACTGGTTTTTCCTGTTCCTGTCCAATGGCACACTAGTATTTGGTCTCCCCTTTTCTAGGCGAAGAACACAAGGACTCTTGGAATTGGAGTTTCAGTTCTATGGTCCATACCAAGTGTCATAGTCCTGGTGCTCTAACACTTTGGTTCAGAATAGTGGTAAAATGACCCCTGGGTCAGGTCAATACCATGCTGGTTCTTGATGTTCCTGTCCATGGTATTTGGTATCCCACTTCTTAGGTGAAGAAAAAATGAGGCACGGGAGGACCCAAAAGAACAGGGAAACCCAATACCCGTGTTCGTGTCCTGGCACTCCAACCCGTGGGATGGTAAAATAGTGGTACAATGACCCGGGGGTCAGATCAATAGCACCTGGTTTTGTTTCCCGGTCCATGGGATTTGGTTCCCCCCTTCCCCGGTGAAGAAACATGAGGGACACTTGGTATTTAAGTTTTGTTTTTTTGGCCATACCATTTTTGTCATAGTTCTGGCACTCCCAAAACTTGGGGTTGTAAAATAGTGGTTGACCCCTGGGTCAGGTCAATGCCAATGGTTTTTGATTCACCCGTCCAAGGGCCCCTGATATTTTGGGCCCCCTTTTTTGGAAGAATACAAGGACCCCTTGGAATTGGAGTTTTATTTTTTTGGGCCATACAAATGTCATAGTCCTGGTGCTCCAGCATTTTGGTTCAGAATAGTGGTACAATGACCCGTGGGTCATATCACTAACACACTGGTTCTTGATGTTCTGGTCCATGGTATTTGGTCTCACACTTCCTAGGTGAAGAACATGAGGACACTTGGTATTGAAGTTCCTGTTTTTTGGTCATTACCAAGTTTGTATAGTTCTGGCAAACCCAAAAAACTGGGGTTGTAAAATAAATGGTATGATACCCCCTGGGACAGATCAATAGCACACTGGTTCTTGATATTCCGGTCCATGGTATTTGGTCTCCCACTTCCTAGGTGAAGAACATGAGGACACTTGGTATTGAGTTCCTGTTCTTGGTCCATACCAAGTGTGTCATAGTTCTGGCACTCCAACACTTGGGGTTGTAAAATAGTGGTATGATGCCCCCTGGGACAGATCAATAGCACTTTGGTTCTTGATGTTCCTGTCCATGGAATTTGGTCTCCGACTAGGTGAAGAACATAAGGACATTGGAGTTCCTGTTCTTGGTCCATACCAAGTGTGTAATTCCTGGCACTCCAAAACTTGGGGTTGTAAAATAGTGGTACGATGTCTCCTGGATCTGATCAGTAGCACGCTGGTTCCTTTTCTTCATGTCCAATGCACACTGGAATTGGGCTCCCCCTTCTGAGGTAAAGAACATAAAAAGACTAAGTTTTCGAGCTCCAAGACTGACACTCTCGGTAAGAACCATGGAACTGGAATTCCAACACTTGGGATAGTAAAATAGTGGTATGATGCCCCCTGGGTCAGGTCAGTAGCACACTGGTTCTTGATGTGCCTGTCCAAGGGCACACTTGTATTTGGGTTTCCTCTTTCTAGGTGAAGAACATGAGGACACTTGGAGTGGCTCATCCAACTGGAACTCCAATACTTAGAGCGCCAGTACTATGACACACTAACACTTGGAGTCGTAACATAGTGGTACGATGATCGTTCGAACACTGGGATTTTAGTTCCACGGTCCGTACCTCGTGTGTCATAGTCCTGATGCTCCAACACTTGGTTTTGTAAAATAATGTTACCAATGACCCATGGGTCAGATCAATAGTACACCGGCATTTTGTGTAATCTTTTTGGGTTCCCAACCCAGGAACCTGAAATAGGACACCAGTTAGATTAGTGGCACCAAATTCCAATGTTTTTTTGCACCATCATTGGAGGATCTGGACATGGACAAGATGACCCTCATATAAATGTGAGCATGCCATATGCATTGGATGACCTGGCCAGTATTTCATAGGGGATGATAATGGCATGGGCCGGTGTCGGGACGATGCTCCTGCACACAACGAGCGACTATGTAGTAATCGAATCATTTGCTCATTTAGCTTCAGTTTGGACGTTGCTGCATTACAATCGTGAAAAGGAATTTCTCCTTGAATGATGCTGCGGGTTGTGTCTGTGTCCTGACATCACAAGGCGCCTCTGTCTTGTTTTCTGGTAGTTTGTTGCTGCGGAATTAGTTCTCTAAGAATTCCTAAATCCCACTCACTGAGAATTGAAGATGGTTGGAGGAACTGAGTCACGTCGCTGTCCATGTCCAATGTGGAAAGCTTCCCCTCCTGTTAGAAGTATAATTGAAGGGGGTGAGATGTTGTTCCTCTGTAAAAAGATCCTTTATCATGAGTAGGCCCTGCTAGGGCTGTGGCATCAAGCTCCCACTGGGGTTGTAGGCCTTGGACTGAAGGGCAAGCAATATGGTGGCTGAGGAGGTCATTGAGACAAGATGTCTATCATTGTCTGAGGTTTTGGCCCCTTGAGGACAAGCACTATCGTGGCTGAGGAGGAGGTCCATGGTCTTTGACAAGATGATATCTATCATAGCCTATATTGGTGTTGTAAACCGTTGACTGGAGGATAGGCAGTATGGGGGCTGAGGAGGTCAATAAGACAAGATGTCTAGCTTTGTCCCTCTGGGGTTGTAGGACCTGTTGAGACAAGATGATGTCTATCTGGGGTTGTAGTCCCTGATCTGAAGAACCAGCAGTATGGTGGTTGACAATGCCATTTATCTGTGATGCGATGATGTCTATCTGGGGTTGTAGACCCTTGATTAGAGGACAAGCAATATGGTGGCTGAGAAAATCTATCATTGTCTATCTAAGGTTCTATCATTGTCTATCTGGAGTTGTAGGTCTGGAGGACAGGCATTTTGGTGGCTGATGAGTTCATGAGGAGGCGTTGACGAGATAATGTCTAATTGGGGTTGTAAGCCCTGGTCTGAAGGTCAAACAGTATGGTGGCAGAGGCGGCTGTGATGAGAGGATGTACACCCTGGTCTGGGGGACAAGCAATATGGTGGCTGAGGAGGTCCATGATCTATGACCATGATCTCTATCATTGTGTCTCTGGGATTGTAGATCCTGGTCTGAAGGAAAGGCATTATTGTGGCTGACAAGGTTATTGAGACTAGATGATGTTTCTCTGGGGTTACAGGTCTGGAGGACAAGAAATTTGGTGGCTGAGGAAATCATTAAGACGAGATTTCTATTATTGTCTATCTAGGGTTGTAGGTCCTCATCTGGCGTACAGGCATTTTGATGGCTGATGAGGTCTTGAGGAGACTGTGACGAGATAATATCTATTTGGGATTGTAGGTCCTGCTCTGGAGGGCAAGTGTTATGGTGATTGAGGCTGTCCGTGATCTGTAACGAGATGTCCATCATTGTCTATTTGGGGTTGTA
>JAODAL010023985.1:0-20000 GCA_025379985.1 Phyllomedusa bahiana | reverse complement strand
TGTATATATGCGTGTGTATATGTATGTATGTGTGTGTGTGTGTATATATATATTATAATATATATTTTTTGTTGTTGTAGAATTTTGGCAGTCCCATGCAATTAAAAATTACATAGAAGACATTGTGCTTCTCTGTCTGTGAGATAAAATTCTGAATTGCCAGGTAGACTAATTTCACTTAATTTACGGCAGCAGCTGCTCATCTCTGTGTGTATTCTCATTACAAATAGTAGGTAATGACATAATGCTTGCTCTATTATTTTCTCAACAGGGATAGAGAGGATTAGACTAGACCACTAGGTTGTTAGGCATGACCAGCAATGTACAAAAGGAAATTAGAGAAACCATTTTCTGCCCTGGGGATGTGGGTTTCTTCACACTTAACGGGTGCTGTTGATAATATTTACACTTCTTAGGGCAAAAAGGAGGGACGGTAAAAGCTTTCCCTCCCCCTCCCTTTCTGTCCGCCAAGAAGGGAGGTCAGGAGAGTATGAACTTTGGAGAATTTAAAACCAAATTTAAAAGGAAAATAAACGGGCTAAACAAATTTCACTTTACGGCAGCTGCTGCTGCTCATCTCTGTGTGTATTTCATTAAAAATAGAGGAAATGAATAATGTTGCTTTTTTATTTTTCAACAGGATAGGAGGTTAGACTAACCCCAGGTTGTTGGCATGCCAACAAAGTACAAAAAGGAAATTAGGGTAACCATTTTCTGCATTGGGGAGAGGGGTTTCTTCACACTTTTCTGGTGCTGTTGATAATACTTAAACTTCTCAGGTCAAAGGAGGACAGTCAAGCGGTCCTCTCCCTGCCGTGCTATCCGCTCACAGAAGGGAGGTCAGAGAGAGTAATGTACATAGGGGAACTTTAAAAAGTTTTAAGCAAAAAAAAAACCAGCCACCCGATTTAAAAACCAAAAGATCCATATAATAGTCCCCTATTGTTTTGTCAGTTAGTGACTGGAAGCATTTTGCTGGTAGGGTCCCTTTAAGGGTGTGGGTTCTTTCCCCCGATTGTAACAGTCTAGTTTTTTTCAAGAAAATGTATAAATTGTCCCTTCCAAGGCCACAGCGCTCCAACGGCCTCACAGGGGGCAATGTGTTCAATTGGCGGTTTTATTGTGGGTTTAGTTTTTTTTAAACACTACAAGGGAGGAAACAAATTGGAAGAGGAAAAAAAGTCAATGTGGTCTTCAGGAAAGATAAGGAGACCATAAACCTCAGATGTGATGATCTCCAGACTGTGGGCAATTCCTGCTGCAAGGATTTGGGGTTGTAAACAAGATTGTTTCCAGTCACTGATGCCAGGCTGAGATATTGGGGGTGAAAATTTGTAAAGTAGCTGACGCAGGAAAAAGGGCCGGGGTATTTGTGTTTGGATTAAAATGAAGGGGCCACACGCCAGGGGAAGGACATTTCCCAAAACCTCCGCTCTTTTCTCCGACCCCTGCCCCCTCTTACAGGGATTTTTTAAGTGATAACTTTACTGTAGTAAAATGGAAAATGGCTTTTTATCCCCTTTATGTACAATAATCAAGAATTTAGGAAAACAGACACTGACAAGCAAAAGGGTTAACAATGTTTTTATCTTTTGAAAATTTGGGAGAGGGGAAAAAAAAGCTGTATTTTTATCCAGTCCAACTGCACCAAAATGGGAAGTGAGAAGAGACTGGGATCAGATTTTGGCAAAATTTGGGTTGAATTTAAGGCCCAGAAGGGTTCAGGAGTTTTGAAAACAAAGGTGGATTCCCAAATCTAACAAAAATAAAAAATTAACATTTTGATTTTTAGGAGCAAAACAACATGAATTAGGGAAAGAATTTGCACACTAAGCAGATGCTAAATTAAAAGGCAAGTCAAATTTATGTATAAGATGGGAAATGATGTACTAAAAAATTTCAGTACCCCCTGTGAAAGTGTGTGGCGGTGAGATAAGGAGCCTGAAAGCGACAAGTTCAAAACATTGTTACCCTTTTGCTTGTCAGTGTAAAATATATTAATTGAACATGACTTAACACCAAAAAATGTAAATATGCAAAACACTGCAGGCACATTTGTGAAGTCTCTGAATTTGTTCTGAGAAATAGTATCGCCTCATAAAGATCCTGCATACATGACCTCACATCTGATCTCATTATTTTCCAGGCTAGAGAACGGCCTCTCAAACCACTAACTTGGGTTGTGGGCAAAGCAGTGACCACAGGGGCAACATCTCTAACAATGTCAGGGTATAAAGGAATTGCCTCAGCCACAGTCAGTTTTGATGAATAGTTGATCTTCTCTTTCTTTGAAAGCAGGGGAAACATTTTGCTGAAATGTGTTTGCCCTGGGAGCAGAATCTTTCCCCCTGGTGCAGCGCTTTGCCTGCTCCATGTCATCAATTACACTCCTCATGTGACAAGGTTTGAAGATTGGGAGCAGTACCCAACTGGCCGGCCCCAAATTTCCCTCCTGCTTTGGCATCGAACTAACTGGACCAACTTATTATATATTTTGGGAGTAGGAGTCGGTCCCTTTTATGACGACCCCGACTCCTGCAAAATAGGCACCGACTCCGACTCCACAGCCCTGCTTGGATCTACAATGAAGAGGCCACCACACTCACTGGAAGGACTAATCACTGAGGGTCTTGAGGGGAAGTTAGGGTCCTGCTGTAAGGATCTTGGTAAAAGCAAGAATATTTCCATTCACTGATGGCAAGCAGAGATGTTGGGCAAAAAATAGTTCTTGCTGAGGTCAGGCTGCAGTACACATGGCCGGAGTGATTGTGCTTGACACGGTCGTTGAAAGGAGTAATCACTAAGGTTCTTGAGGGGGAAGTTATGGTCATAATGTAAGGAACTTAGAAGGTTTCCATTCACTGTTGGCAAGCAGAGATGTTGGGGTAGAGGGTTAGATATACCTAGGGTTGAGATGTAGTACATATGGCTGGGTTGTTGTACTTGGATCTATAATGAAAGAACACCATGGTTTCTAAAATGATCAATTACTTGGGGTACTGAAGGGGAACTTATGATCCTTTTGTAAGGATCTTAGTGACAGAATGTTTCCATTCGTTGAAGGCAAGCCGAGATATTAGGGGGGATCGAAAATGCTGGGGCCTAGCTGTAGTTCATATGGCCAGGTCGTTGTACTTGGATCGATAATGAAGGGGCCACCACAGTCGTTGGAAGGACCAATCACTAAGGGTCATGAGAGGGAAGTTACATTCTGCTGTAAGGAGCTTAGTATAAAATATAAGGTTTGTTTCTATTCACTGATAGCAAGCAGAGATGTTGGGCAGTAGAAACTGCTGTACCTGAGCTGTAGTACAAATGGCTTGGTGGTGGTTCAAGGATGTACAATGAATGGGCCACCATGCTCTCTGGAGGAACTGATCATGAAGGCTCCTGAGGGGGAAGTTAAACATTAAGTGTTGTGGTTTTAGTCCTGGAAAATCCCTTTAATAGGAGGGGAGGGGCTGTGACAACCTACATGGGTTTGAAAACCACTATAGTTGAGTAGTGTAATTATCCAACAAAGTCTAAGGAGAAGTTTGACTTTTTCTTGTCTTGTTTTTCTTCAGGTGGGAACCAATGGAATCATCTCCCCTCAAGACTTCCCCCGAGAGACGCAGTATGTGGACGACGGCTTCCCCACCGATTTCCCAGTCATCGCCCCTTTCCTCTCCGACATAGACACAACTAACGGCAGAGGGAAGATTTTCTACCGGCAGGACAATTCCCCGGAGATTCTCAGTACTGCAGCCCGGCAGATCGAGAGAGGATTCCCTGAGGCCGCCTTCTCCCCTAATAATGTCGTGTTGGTGACTTGGGAGAACGTGGGACCCTACGAGGAGGTGACAAGGCATTCCGAGCCTTCCAATAAGGTCAGTGGTCAAACCTACCCACGTTAGAGTTATTTGGTAGGGTGTTAGGTTTAGATTGAGATCTCCACGGTGGGTTGTTAGACAATCACATTACAGATGGGTGTCTTAGTGGGGGGCCATGTAGATGGCCATTTGGGGGCTCTTGGCCATTGTTGCTCCAGAGCTTGGGTTTGGTAGGCTAGAGAATCCCCTTTTTGATCCAACTTTGAGGTCTACTGATTCTCATTGAAGAGACTTGGTGTGTTGAAACACTTGGTTCTAGTTGGCTAGAGAGGTGCCTTTGAGGCCACTTTTGGGGTCTACCAGACAGAGAGATGGGTCCTTGAGGCCGCTTTCTCTACTAACAGTGTCATGTTGGTGACTTGGAGAACCTGGGGCCATAGGAGGAGGTGACGAGACATTTCGAGCCTTCCAATAAGAGAAGTGGTGGAACCTACCTATGTCCTAGTTAGGTAGGGTGTCCTATTTACATTGAAGTCTCTGGTGGGTTGCCCAACCACCACATTATGGATGGGTGACTTAGAAGAGGACCCACATAAATTGCTGTTTGGGGTTTCTTGGCCATTGTCGGTCCAGAGCTGGGTTCTGGTTGCTTAGAGAGACGCTTTTGAGGTCTACCAGAGAGATTGAGAGGGGGTTTCCTGAAGCCACCTTCTCTACTAATAATGGCATTTTATGGAGGTAGGTGTTAGGGAATCGTGCCCATCATCCGTCCAGAGCTGGGTTGGCTAGAGACGTGTTTGATGCAGCTTTGGGGTCTACTGATTCTCTTTGAAGAGACCTGGTGTGTCTAAATGCTTGTCTCTGGTTGGCGAGAGAGGTGCCTTTGATGCAACCTCAGGTTCTACAAGACAGATTGAGTTAGGATTCCCCAAGGCCACCTTCTCTGCTAACAATGTCGTGTTGGTGATTTGGGAAAAGGGGGCCTTTGGGGAGGGGTGGACAATTTGAACCTTCCAAAAGGGTAAATGGGGGAAACCTTTCCCCAAATTAACTGTTTGGACGGTTTTTTCTATTTGATTAATAAAAAAGGGGTTTCAGAAAACCACTTAAAAAGGTGACCTAAAAGGGCCCCAGTAAAGCCGTTTGGGGGTTCTTGGCCATCGTCAGTCCAGAGCTTGGTTGTGGTTGGCTAGAGTCACCCCTTTAATACAACTTCGGGGTCTACTGATTCTCATTGAAGAGACTTGATGGGGTGTCGCGACGCTTGGTTCTTGTTGGTTCGAGAGACACCTTAAAACAAATTTGGGGGGCTACCAACAAAAATTTAGAAGGGTTTCCCCCGGCCAACTTTTCTACGCACAATGTCTTTTTCATGAGCTAGGAGTTTGGGGGTTCTTGCTCATAGTTGGTCCACATAGTTCTGGTTGACTAGAGAGACTCCTTTGATGCCACTTCGGGGTGTACTTACTCTCATTGAAGAGTTTGTGGTGTGTCGAAACGCTTGGTTTTGGTCAGTTAAAGGAATGTTTGATGCAACCTAGGGGTCTACTGACTCCCATTGAAGACACTTAGTGGTGTGTCAAAACTTTTTCCCATGGATTATTGCCCGAAATGAAGTATGTAAATCATTTCTCCTACAGACGGAAGGAAACTCTCTCGGAAGGAAACTCTCTCGTATTAGCCAAACTTCAGAACTTTTTTTTCTTCTCTTTGTTCCATAGTACCCCTGAGAATTTGACCCCTCGTCTTTCTTGACCCCGTTACAGACTTTTCTAAGTTCTTGTTGACTCAGCTGTAAGTGTCCCCATAGCAGCCTTAGATCTGGTTTCCTATATTAAGTGTGTGCCTGTCCTTATCCTAAAAATCCCTTGAGCAAACACTAAGTGCAGGACTACTGTATAACTCAGTACGCCCCATTGCACGCCGATTTCCCAGCATGCCTTTTCGACTGTCTAAATAGTGGCCTACCTCAGGGGGACCACCAATCTAAAGCCGTGCAAATGGGAACAAAATGGAATCTGTCATTTCCCAAACCGAGTAACACATGCGGAAGACTATGCGCCCAGAGAGTCATTACAGTATCCCCCCTACCGGGATCAAGTGCGGAGCCTCCGGCGGGGGAGGGGGGGATTTGGAGATTGCATTAAGTTTATTTGTACAAGGCTTTTTCCTAAACTAATTAAAAAGGGTCTTTGTAGCCGGAGGAAAGTTTTTTTGTATGTTTTTAGAGAAAATACCAATGTGAAGAGAGTTGTTTAAGCTGGGAAAAAAAAGACAAACCTTGTAAAGTGGGTTTTATGTTTAGCTTGAAATTCTGCTAATGTGGGATCGTGACACAGCTGCGCCCATGATGTAGGAATGGGACCATCCGACATATGGAAGACATTCTCCCATGTAACCTGGTGAGCGTAGCTAATGGCGGCTATTCCAAATTCTTGCCATAGATCTTAGTGGAATGTCAATGGATTGGGGGGGGGGGTCAGGGATGAAGACTTCTTGGAGCTTCGCTTAGCAGAAATTCCTTGAATTTACAAATGGGGTCTCTAAACTGGACAATTGGCATTAATTGACCAATGGATGAGGCTCCTGAGTCTATATAGCTCCGGGTCCACTTCTGTAACGGAGATTCGGAACCTCCCATGCAGATGTGAACCGGGCCCTAGACCAGGCATCCTCAAACTGCGGCCCCCCCAGCTTTGGGAAACTAAAAACCCCCCCTCAGCCCACTGTTAAGATTTTTAAAGCAATGGGAGTTGTATTTTCCCAAAACAGCGGGAGGGCCCAGTTTGAGGTTCCTGGTCAAAGGCCTGGTTCAAAACTGCTTTCGGGGGTTCCAATCTCCGTTACGAAGTGGCCCGGGGACTTTTTTCATGGGCCCAACGACCCTATTGTTTTCAAGGATCTTTGGTTTCCGCCGGGTGCCGTCATTTCAACGTAAAATACACAACATTCTGCAGATTTTTTTCCAAAGGGGAAATGAACTGAGTTCTGAGGGGAAAACCTTAAAAAAAAGTTGGAGGGGGCCTTAAGAAGGGGGTCTCTTTAAGGGTTGTCTCACTACGGGGATTGCTTTTTTTTATGTTACAGCTCTTGCAAAACAAGTCATTTGAATTGTGTCCATTAACAGTGCCACCTATTTTCCTAGATATCCCCCTTGTTGGCTGCATCAGTCCTGGGTCGCTTAGCCAGACCTTTTTGATCCCCTGATAGGCGCAAGCACTAGGTTTTCCCTACAGCTACAACCTTTTGATATCTCCTGATAGGCTGCCAGCGCTGGTTTGCTTTACCCCAACCTGTTTACTTCCTATGGCTGCGGCACGGGTTTGCCTTTGCTACGACCTTTTTGATCTCTCCTAAAAGGGCTGCCAGTGCTGGTTGCTATAGCACAACCTGTTTGAGCTTTCTGATAGGGGGGCCAGTTGGGGTTGCATAGCAAAAAACCTGTTCAATCCTCAGTAGGCTCCGTGGGGGTTGCTATAGCTTAGCCCTTTTTGATCTCTCCTGGGGTGCAGCACTGGTTGCTAGCTAAGACCTGTTTGATTCTCCTAAAGGGCGCAAACTTTCCAAAAAACCCGACCTTTTTTGATACTCCTGATAGGCTGCCAGGCGTTCTAAGCTGAGGGGATTTCCGATGGGCGCAGCAGGTTGATTGCTACAGCCCGGTTTTTCCCCCCTATAAGGCGCCAGGCTTTCAACAAACCCCCAAAAAAAGGGACTAGGGAAAAAGGAATCTGTAGTGCGACAAACCCCCTTTAAAATCCAGGAAGCCATGTCCTTTAAGGGGTTAATAATAATCTAGTTAAATGGAAGCAGATTGAGGAAAAGTCGAAAAAAAAAGGGATACTTGCCTTCTGGTCCTCCAGTGTTACAGCTTGCCCTCTTACTTCTTGTTGTTTCCCAACCAAGGACGGGTTGTGATGCATAGTGAGGTAAAGGGGCGCGGCCTCTCCGTGTGTTTGGGGAAAAAACCGGGGGGGAAAAAGGAAGATACAAATCACCAGAGAGCATTGGAACTAAAGTAGTGGACGAATGGAAGGCAAGCATCACTTTTTCCCCCCAACCTGAATATACATAGAAAGGGGTGTCATCCTCCCCCTCCCCCCCCCTGGGTTCCCTTGAACATAATTTTATTAAATTAAAATTTTTTCCATACCCCCCCTTTAGCTGTAACGTTTAGGACCCGTTCCTGGGAAAACTCCCAAAAAAATGGACCCCGAAGAGAAAGAGATGACTTTTTATCACTATATTTACTTTTTGCCCTAAAAAACTTAAACTCCATCCGTTCTCTATTTAAAACACTAAAACAACTTTTTTTTAGTAAACTTTAACCTCTTAAGACTTTTAAAAAAAAAAAAAAAAATAACCCCTGAGAACCAGGGTTTCTGGTGAAACATGGGGAAGTCAGGCAGACGTTTTAAAATTTTTATTTTTTTCACCTCCCGTCCAAGTGTACCCTGCAGGGGTGCCAGGGGGCCTTTTTGTTTTGTGTCCCTTTTAAATTTGGGAAAGCCAAGTAGGAGGGTTGGTTCCCCTTTCTGAGCTAGTACTTTCTATAGAATAAGGCTTTCCTGTTTAATAGTGGGGCTCCCCCAGGTTTATAATAAAAAGGGCTTTCCTTCCTTCAAGAAAAGGGTTAAATGGGGATTTTTAAAAACAGGTTTTTTTTTTTTTTATAAATTTTTGTTTAACAAAAATAATAAAATTAGTTTTTTGTTTTTACGAAGAGAACGATAAGTTTTAAATTTTCCCCATGGGAAAATGTAAATATCTTCCGGAAAAGGGGCGGATCAAAACCTTTTATCTTACAACCCCACACACTTTTAGGTTTAAAAATTTTATGCCAAAAGGGGTGTTGGGGCACCCTTTTAAAGTGTTTTTCCCTTCCTAACCTTCACAGGAACGAAGGGGGACTGCGCATGCGCACTTTTTTATTTCAATGGGGGATAAATTTTCCGCGGGGCACACCTTCTTAGAAAAAATTTTTATTATACATTTGAAGGGGGATCAAAATTACTGTTTTTTGTTTGTTTTTGTATGTATTTTTTTATGATATAATGGAGCTTGCAGTCAAATTTTCCCAGCCGCCCCTCTACCAGGCTTTATAATCTGAGCAGCCTACTCTACAGCAGGAAGGCTGTTATTTGCAGTCATGGCCTCAGCCAGTGTGAGGCCTCCATTTTCTGAGTTTTTGGCACTGCAGCCCTCCTCCAGCTCCCGGTGAGTAGGTCCAGTGTCCTTACTCCCGGAACTCTCCCTGTGAGGCTCTTTGATCCATTTTTTGAGGGACGGGCGAGTGAGGCCTCTCTGCAGTCCTGAAAGAGTGCAGCAAAACACTAATGAGGTGCACGGCCGCCTGATCCCTTCTGTTTGATTAAAATGAACATTTCCAAGACATATTTTGGCAGCAACATTCTTGTGGCCTCGAACCGTCGCCTGAAAGGCTGCCAGTTAAAGGGACAAGGCTATAGATAATCGCACACATTATTGTGACCAGTAGTGAATATCCACAGTCACCGACGTGTGCATCCTGGAGAGCAGCTAGAAGGGCTGGGGGTAACTCGATAAGGTCCTGGTAGGTTGTCACAAGTATCTGGAGCCAACTGCATCCCACAGAGGGGGTCAGAGAGCCAAAACCCACCAACAAGGGGCTCCCAAAACATCCTAAATTGGGGAATTGGGGCCAGGGTAGTAGTTAGAAGTTTTGTTCATGTTCTTACTCCATTGCGGACATTTCTAGCCATGTGACTTGCATTTTTTTTGCTGGAGGATCCAATGTGCCCCAAGGGGACAATCAGCATGTATGGGTGTATGCGATCTGCAAGGAGGGACTCATACCCAAAATTTGGGGGAGAGTGCCTTCCATATGGATGGTGGCTCGCGAAATGCCATAAAACATTCCCTAAACCAGAACAATGCCCCACCGCTTGTGTTCTTCCAGTAATGGTTGCAGTGTGTTTGTTCTTAGATGGTCTTGCCAGAAACACAATGTTGATTCATTCGTTGGAGGTTACTGCAGATATCTGGAGCCATGTTGGCTGCATCCCATAGCTGCTGAAGGATCCCTAATGCCCAACCACACCAATGAGGGCCTCCCCAGATGCCTAAATTTAGGTTCTGGGGAATAACGGAGACAGGTAGTACTTGAATGTCTTGGTTGTGCTCTTCCAACCAATATACACCAAATAATATGTAGTACAATTACCTATGCTAACAGTATATATGGGGTGTAGGTAGTCATTGGGCATTACCACACTGGTCCCTCATCCATTGTTTGCTGGTCCTGTTGGAAAACATGCACTGTCAAGGTTAGTTTGTGTTGTCCCCCTAATTCCTTTCTCCATCCTTAACATGACCAGCAGTAGAGCTTGGGCAGGAGATCACCACATTGCGTTACAGTAGGTGACAGCGGTTTTCATTAAGTTAAGTCAACTCTTCAACCTCCATGGCCATAAAAACAACGTGTGTCGAAGGAGGTGCAACAATGGCCTCCAGCCAACTGTGGAAACATGGATTCCTATGTATCAAAACTTGACTAAAATATCTTTTTTCCCCGCAGTTTAAAACCCTTCCAGGGCCCTGCTGGCCTACGACGAGTCCGACTCCTATGCCATATTCTTGTATCCCAACACGGACTCCAGTTTTTTGGGACCAGGCCGAAAGAGTCGTACAACGTCCACCTCGAGCTCCCAGCCCGAGTGGGATTTAGCAGAGGAGAGTCTGAAATCCTAAAGAGAGAAGCTCCTTATTATAGTGTCACCAACAGTGAACAATCTGTGAAGAACCTATATCAGTAAGTGCGGCCTACCGCTAGATTCGGCCACTCAATGTGACCTAGTCTAGAAAATCACCGTGAGAGAGTGTAATTGGGGTTTTGTTGGTGGCCTTCTATCGGGGTCTTGATGTTTTTGATCTTGATACATTTTTCCTTCTGGTTTTTAGAACAAGTAATGTTGGGGTTCCTGGAGTTTGGGTCTTCCACATCGGTAGCATTTCGGAATTGGACAACGTGATACCAGCCAAAGTGGTCAATGCCCACGCCCAAGAAAGGTTCATTCCTCTGATCAACTCCCACAATGACTTTCCTGAGAATCAAGAACAAGATAATGTGGACAACTACGATGATAATGACGATGTAGATGGGGACTACTCTCCCGGCCAGACTACGGAGCAGCCTACAACCGATAACGGCAACGGTGGTTTTTTGGACGTCAACGATCCCACCACTCTAGTGACCGGCGAGGAGGTGGATCAAGAGTCGTTACCCTACGAACCGTCCAACAACCCTTTGCCACCATCTCAGGAAGAGCCAAGCTGGGCTCCATATGGTAGAGGTAACCCCGTGGATGAACCTCAGATCGTGCCTTCGGTGTATAGAAATCTTGGCAACGAACCATCCTATGAGAACCGAGAAAATCCATCAGAGCCCGTATCCGAAGAGGTTGCCAACGCTACGCCGAATCCACCAGTCAATCGGCAGAATCCAGATGTCTACGGGGGGGTCGCTCTATGGAAAACCCGTTTGAAAGGGGGGGATTTAAAACCCGGGATGGAAAGACTACAAAAAAAATTGGTTGAAAAACTTGGGTATATGTTTTCTTCCCAAAAATTTTTGGGGTATTGTCTATCTTTCAATAGTTTGTCATCACCTGGAACAATTGCCACGGGCCCCAGATTAAAAATCTTAGAGATGCCACTCTTCAAAAGGGCTACTTCAGGGCACGTCCCTTTTTCCCTTTGGGCCAAAAGAATGCATATAGATGAGCCAAAGTAGATCCTTTTGACCAAGGGTTTTGCATAACGGGTAGCTCCTTTTTGGGGAAACCACTTTTTTGTGAGAGTACAGAGTCCCTTTTTTGCACATTCCCCCCTTTAATTTCCATTTGACCCAAAAAGGTTTTGAGTAGCTGGAGATTTTTTTAGCTCTCTTTTTGGGGCAAACAAGTATAGAGACAACCAGTCTCCACCCTCCCTCAACCCATTGGGTCAATGGAAGGGCGTCGATGCCCAAAAAGGGTTTCTAAACCCTGTTGGGGTTAAACATTTTTAAAATGTGAGATTAAAAGGAGTCCCTTTTTTGGGCATAAACCGGCCCATCCCATTTGACCCCAAGGGGGGTTGAGTAATGGAAACTGGTAATTTCTCTGTACTCCCCCATCCCAATTTGTTTAACCCAAAGGGGGAAGTTTACCATTCCCCCACACCAACCCATTGGGCCCAATGAAGGGTCTTCATGCCCCAAAAAGGGCCCTCTTATTTTCACATAAAAGTGGTACCCCTACAGAGCCCTTTTTGGGCATAAAGCCTTTCCCTTTTTAACCCAATGGGTTTTAGAAACGGGAACTGGTACCTCTCGGTTGGGAAACCCCGGGGAATGTGAAGTACAGAGAGTTTTCCAGTCCCCCAAATCTACTCAATCCTTTGGGTCAAGGGAAAGGGGCGCCCGAGCCCAAAAAGGGTTTCTACACTCTCACATACAAAGTTTTAAACCCCAACCCAGAGCCCCTTTTTTTTTTTGGCCTTTGACCCCCTTTCCCTTTTGACCCCAATGGTTTTCAGTGGCGGAGCCCGGTAAGCTCTCTGTTGGGGTAACCATTTGTATTTTGAGAGTACGGGAAAAGTTTCCCAAACTCCAGCTACCCAACCCATTGGGTCAATGGAAGGGGGGTAAATGCCCAAAAAGGGGGACTCGTTGGTGTAACCCTTTTTATGTGAGACTAAGAGTCTTTTTTTTGGGGCATCCCCCCCCTTCAACGCAATAAAGGGGGTTTAGATCCCGTCCCTCTTAAAGAAATAAAAACAACGCAAAAAGGGTTTTCACTTACGTTCTTTTTCCAGGGCTGACTTTTTCCTTAAAGGTGAAAAGAGTTGTCAGCAGCCCCGCTAGTGTGAAAAAAAAACCCCGCCTCCTCCCTGTTTCCCGAAACAATTAACCCTTTTTTTCCTTCCCCAGGTTTTGGCGGGTCACTGCCAAACAACCTAATGGTCTATTTCAAATTTGAAACTATCCCTGTCCAGAAAACAATAAGCGATCATTTTGGCTTGCCTCCTATTTTGTAGAAAACAACAGAGAAAATCAGCAGCTGAAAAAAAAGGGTAAGTTTGGAAAAAGCCTGCCATTCGGGAGTTCTACTCTTTTTAGGTCCGAGCAAGAAGGAAAAGAAAAACTGGGCTTTTTCTCAAGGGGGTTTCCCCTTTTGGGAAAGTGAAGCTCCCGGGGCGGGCAAAACTTTGGCAACATCCCAAACCAACAAATTTTCATTTTTAAAAGACTGGTAACGGGCAGCCCCACCCCGGGGGAAAGAGGGGGCCCCCTCTTGAATATGTTTTTCCCGGTTTAAAACGTTTGTTTCCAAAAAAACCCCCAATTTGATTTTCCCATCACCATGGGTAGCTGGGCTCCAAAAAAATTGGAAACCCCCCAAAAAATTTTAATTTCTGGTTTTACCTTTGACCTGGGGCCACCTACCAATGGCGGCTGTTTTTTTTGCGAACTTTATTTGACTTTTTTTTCCCGTCGTCCTTGCCCCATGTTTTACCTTTAACCCCCGTGAGTCGAGAGACCGCGAGAGGAAACCCGGCACTGCTCCCAAAAAACCGCCTTCTGAAAAGGGACAACTCCCCCGGGATTCTGCGTCGGGGGGGCCGGGACAATTACTACGGCAATGTAGCCACGCTTCCCCCAAAGGTAAGGGCCCGCCCCAAAAGGGAACCTCCACGGGGGGCAACCTTGGGTTTCCCGTTACCAACCCTTTTGGAAAGGGGCCTAAAGGGGTGGGGGGTTTACTTTGAAATTTTTTTTTTTTTAACCCAACCAAAGTTCCTCGCCCCCAGCCTTTTTTAAGAAGAGAAATGGGGGCCCTTTCAGTTTTTTTTTCAGAGAAAAAAGGGGGACCCCTATTCTACCCTGAACACATTTTTATCTGAACAGATGGGACACAACCCCCCAAGCATCTGTCCCCCCAATGCGCCCGGCTCTCTGTTTTTTTTCTTGTGGAGATTAAGTACGGGGAAGGGGGTGAAAAGCCTCTACAAAAATTGCCATACCACGGCTCCCCGTTTTTGTTCTATGGCAGAAACAAATACAGGAGATTTCGTTTTCCCCCAAATCTGCCGCCTTTGCGCATGAAAAACCCATTTTGTTCAAAAGGTTTTTCCAAGTACAGGGGGAGTGTTGAAATTAAAACTGAAATCCGTTTCCCCTTAATTGGGTACCATCCCTTTGGGGAGTTCGAGTACACCGAGAGTGTTTGGTTAACTTTAACCTATTGCGCATGCACAAAACTCCCAAAAACATAAGGTTTTTTTGGGTGAGCAAGCACCCCCAACCCCCCAAACTTTTGACCCCAACATTTTTTGGGGGTTTATCCCCAAATAGTGCCTGCTCCTATTAATAATTGATGACGAATCCAAAAGGTAAAGTTACCGGAGTCCAGGGTGGGAAACCCCCTTTTTCAGTCACCCTTGGTTTGATTTTTTTTTTTTTTTTTGGGGGTCAACTTTTTCCTTTGCCGACACTTTTTAATATCCCTTCCCCGGTGCTCCACAAAAGGGTAAACGGTAACGTCAGGGGAAAACTTCCCTTGTGGGCCCCCCAAACCCCCGGTCACCCTTTGACGGCACCGACATGCACGCTACATAGTAATTTAAATTTAAAGGGAAGGGGCCAACAAACCGCCAACAGCCGGGTTTCCCCCCGACCCTTTGCGTCCTGGTCGCGCCCCCCTTTGAACCGGCCATGGGAGGACTTTTTGGGGGGCTTTTTGCCCTCGAAAAACCGGGACATCAAACGGCTTCAGCTAACCCTTTTAGTTCACACCCTCCCCCGCCCCGGTTTAGTCTACTAGGTCCCTACACTTTTTGGAACTCCCAAATTATGAAAGGGGAAACTCCTCCGTAACCCCCCCTTTTGTTGGCCCCTGTTCCCCCCCACGGGGGGAGGGTTTTTTTCCTCCAATGAGCTGCTCGACTTTCCCTTTTTTCCACCTTTTCCCCAAAAGGAAACGAAGTTTTTTTCCAAAAAATTTGAAGCCGTCTTTTCCCCGGGGGAAAGAAAAAGTGGTTCCCATCACGCAAGTCCCCGAGGGTTTTTGTTTCCCGGATAACAAACATCCATTTACGAACCACCTTTAAAAAGGGCAAATTTCCATTTTCCCCCGAAAACCCACCTCCAGTTTAACCCTTACAAATAAAATTTCCAAACCAAGTATTCTGGGTTCAGGTAAACACCCAAACAAACGGGGGTTGAAAAAACCAAATAAGGGATGGGCTTAAAGTGGGGGGTACTGGGGGGTGATCCTGATTTTAACACCTGAATTTTAAAAACTCCAAAAGGGGCACTCACTATTCTGCGGGCCCCGGGTCATGTTACTACATTCCCTTTATCCTGTACTAAACCTGATTAACATCCTTTATTATCCTCCAGAGCGCACCACATTCTGCTGTGCGGGTCACTTTTACATACATTACTTATCCTGTACGATCCGATTTACATCCTTTTTTTAACACCCAAAAGCGGGGCGCCACTATTCGCTGGGGGCGGGGTCACTGTACATAAAAAATTAACTTTATCCTGTACTGACCCTGATTAAAACCTGTATTTAATCCTCCAGAGCTCACCCCACTTTTCCGTTTGGGTGCTCACTGTAAAATACTTTTAATTTAAACGAGAACGGGATCCTAAGTTACACCCCCCCTTTAATTTTTCCCCAGGGGCTGAAACTCACAATTCTGCTGGTCCCAGTCACTGTACTTACATTCCCAATTCCGGAACTAAACCTAAATTTTACTTTCCTGTATTATATTTTTCAGACTGTTTTTTAAAATTTTCCCTGTTTGTACTTATTGGAAATTTTGGGAAAAGCGGGGGGACAACTAACTCCCCCTTGGAAAATAAAGCCCCCAGAACTGTAAATGTAATAACTGCACATAGCTATTTCCCGGGGGTTTTAAACACTTAACATGTATTGTTTGTGTGAGATTTCAGCTCAAAAATTCCCCATAATTATGGAAAGGGAGTTTGGGGAAAGTATTTAAAACGGGGCTGAAAAAATTGGGAAACCAATTTCCCTTGCCTTTGGAAAAACATTAGGGACACATTTTTCCCAAAACCCTTGTTAGCCCTAGTGAAAATTTTTCTTTTTGCAGTTTTCCTCCACCCCTTGGGCTCCTGACTTTTCCTTTTCCCAAAAACCCCCAATCATGCCATAACAACAACGGATGGTCAAAGCCGGCTGGAAGTTGAAAGGGGAACCCCCCGAACCGCGCCTGCCCTTCCCAAATGAAAAACCCCAACCCAACACTAAAAAACCATCTATACAAGGTTCCCCCCAAAATACAGCCGGAAGGTGCAATATGCGGGCCCCGGGAAAGGATTTGTGGTTTTGTTTAAAATTCCCCCAAATGGGCATGCCCACCTTGCTTTGTGGGGGTAGCCCGGGTTTTTGGGGGCAGTCCCCCCCCCACATTCCAGTTTTGTGGGGGGTCTGCTCAAACCCCCCTTTGGTCACATCTCCGGGGCTCCTGGTGACTCTTCAACCTTGTCCCCACTCTCCAGTTTTAACGTCCACCATTCCCGGGGGAAAAAAAACCGTAACCTCGGCCGAAACGAAGTGCAGCACGTCGTCCCGCCTCAAGCAAACGCACCTATCATTACTGGGCCATTCCCAGATTTTCCCCGCCCCCGCCCAAAAAGCTCGCCGGGGATCCATTTTTCCCCTACAAAAAGGGACAAAGGTTTCCCCCCGTTTCGCCAAACACCATCCCCTCGCCCGTCACGGAAAGTGACAGAGAATGGCGTATGTCTGCGGAGGGGGCCGCCATACTGAACCGGGTGCGCGGATTAACATCACTTCAGGAGCCCTCTCGTGCACCCGGGGGTCTCCACTTCAGGGGCCGCACGAGCACAAACCATTGGGTCACATTCCTTCCCAAAATTTTTAATGCCACACAAACTTTGCCCAGGTCATTGTGTACACGGGGAAGCCAAATATATTGCAGTGCATGACTTACTTCAATGTTTAGGCCACTGCAACACCGCCCCAAACCCTTTTCCCGGGTACCTGCACCTATTTTGGGAGCGGGCAAAAAGTGTTGGCTCTGAATGGTGTCAGTTGTGCATGTGCATGATTCTCCCCCCTGTTCTAGGTTTAATCGGGTGAGTTTTGTTTTCACCCTGTCTTTTTTTACAGGGGTACAACTCCCCAGGGTTTCTTTGGAGTTTTTCCGGGTAGCTGTTGCTCACTCACACGCACATGAATCCCCAAATTTTTCTTTTTGAGTACCCCAAAACACCTGCCCCCTGACGGAGATTCCATAAACAGAAGGGGAAGAACACAGCGCCCCCCTTTTACTGGGAAACCCCAAAACAAATGGAGAGAACACAGCCCCCCCTGTACGGGGAACTCCCAAGAACAGAATGGAGAAACACAGCGCCCCCCGAACTGGAACCCCCATAAACAGAATGGGAGAACACGCGCCCCCTGTATTGGAACTCCCAAGAAAAAAAGGAGAGAAAAAAAGCGCCCCCTTACTGGGCCCCCAAAAACAGAATGGAGAGAACCCCCAGCGCTCCCCCTGTACTGGGAACCCCCAAGAGGAGAAGGGAGAAAAACAAGCGCTCCCCCTGTACTGGGAACTCCCAAGGGAAATGGAGAGAAAAAGCACTCCCCTGACTGGCCCCCCCAACAACAGAATGGAGAGAACACACACCCCCCCTGTACTGGAACCCCTAGAACGGAATGGAGAGAACACGCGCTCCCCTGTAGGGGAACTCCAAAACAAAGGGGGGAAAACACAGCGCCCCCTTACTGGGAACTCCCATAGAACAGAATGGGAACACAGCCCCCCCCCTTTTACTGGGAATTTTCCATAGAACAGAATGGGAGAACAAAACGCTCCCCTGTACGGAACCCCTAGAACAAAGGGAGGAACCAGCGCTCCTCGAAAAGGGGGGAACCCCAAAGAACAGAAGGGAGAAACACAGCGCCCCCTGACGGGGAACCCCATAGAACAAAAAAACAAAAAGGGTTTCCCCCGGGCGGGGAAACCCCCATAAAACAAATGGAGAAACACGTCTCCCCCTGTACGGAACTCCCATAGAACAAAAGAGAACACACCCTCCCCGTATTTTGGGAACCCAAAACAGAAGGAGAAACGCGCCCCCCTGAAACGGGGAACTCCCATAGAACAAATGGAAACACAGCGTCCCCCGTAGGGGAACCCCCATAAACAGAATGGAGAACACAGCCCCTCCCTTAAACTGGGAAACTCCATAAACGGGGGGGAAACACAGCGCCCCCTTTACCGGGAACTCCCATAGGGGAAATAAGAACACCGCTCCCCTTACGGGGGAACCCCCCAAGAGGAGAATGGAGAGAACACAGCGCTCCCATACGGGAACTCCCTTAGAACAGAATGGAAGAACCAGCCCCCCTTATTTGGAACCCATAGAACAGAATGGAGAAAACACAGCGCTCCCTTACTGGGAACCCCATAGAACAGAAGGGAGAAAACACAGCCTCCCCGTACGGGAACCGATAGAGGAGAATGGAGAGAACACAGCGCTCCCCTGTACGGGAAACCCCCATAGAACAAATTTGAGAAAACACAGCCTCCCCTGTACGGGAACCCCATAGAACAAAAAAGGAGGAACCAGCGCCCCCTGATGGGAACTCCCATAAACAAATGGGAGAGAACACAGGGCTCCCCCTGTTTTAAAAACCCCTCGAACAAATGGAAAACACAGCGTTTCCCCTGTCGGGAAACCCCCATCAACAGAAGGGAGAGAACACAGCGCCCCCTGTACGGGAACTCCCATAAACAAAAGGAGAACAAAGCGCTCCCCTGTACGGGAACTCCCATAGAACAAAAAAGGGAGAGAACACACGCCCCTGAAAGGGAAACTCCATCGAACAAATGGAGAAACACAGCGCTCCCCAAACTGGGAACTCCCATCGAACAGAATGGAGAGAACACAGCTCTCCCCTGTACTGGGAACTCCAATAGAACTGAATGGAGAGAACACAGTGCTCCCCTGTACTGGGAACTCCCATAGAACAGAATGGCGAGTTGTGTGCAAGTGTGGCCGTTTCTCTGTTCTGAGTCATCACTTTTGGGGACCCGTTCCCAGAGGTGGGGTTCGCACTTATCACCCTTTGACCGTATCCTAGTGTTCTGCAAGATGGGAGCTCCTCTATAATAATCCTAAAATGTATTGATTTACTGATGGTGAGCAGAGGTCCAATGCTACAGTGTATTAGGGGAAGTAGAGAGATGTGGACCTCTGGCATTCCAGGCGATGGGCTGTACCTGGGAAGCTATGGTCACACGGTGTCTTTTAGACTGTATTTCGGGGCATAGTTGTTCTGTAATATGGCCCAAAACACATCCTGTAACTACGGTACTTCATAGCGCTCATAGAGACTGTGAATTACCTTTGCCTTCCTTGACGCGTTTTGAGCATTGGGTGAAATAAGTGACTTGTAAATCACTCGGCGTCTTGCGGCGTGCATAGGTATGTGCAGCAAAACGCCATGTGAACACAGCCTAACAAACCCTCACCTGTGGCAACTACTAGGTCATGAGCGGTTTTTAGTCTCTGGATGTAAACAAGAATGCTTCCATTCACTGACTGCAAACAAAGAGTAAAAAGAAGCAGATAGGAGATGACACCTGTAGTGAAAGATATGAAGTTCCCAGAATGTGAGGGTGTCTGAATCCCAGCCCAATAAGCGGGCACTGCCCCTGCGCATTCTCAAATGCCACATAGAGTATTAAATAATTTAAACCTGACTTTGAACCAATGAAACATATGAAAAGCATTCTGTACCAAACTGAAGTCTTTTATTGCACAGTTTGATCAAGTTACGTCTGTCCACAAACTACATCAAGGTCGCCTTCACCAGTGCGTCCCTGACTCTAATACCTGTGTGTGAGGCAACGTCTGGCATACTCAGGGGCGTAGCTATAGGGGGTGCATGGGTAGCAGTCGCTACCGGGCCCTGCAGCCTGAGGGGGCCCAAAAGCCTCCCTGCCACATAAGAAGATACCAGTATTGTAAATGGCGCATAGTAACTGGGGGGCCCATTTCACTTTTTGCACTAGGGCCCCAGGGCTTAAATTGCGCTTGGGCAATACTGCTTTGTTTGACTCAGGTCAGTTCTGTTCTTGCCACAACAGAATCTTTAAAAT